>CAUYLG010070496.1:0-36430 GCA_963573385.1 Cacajao melanocephalus
AGAGAAATGCAAATCAAAACTACATTGAGATACCATCTCACGCCAGTTAGAATGGTGATCATTAAAAAATCTGGAGACAATAGATGCTGGAGAGGATGTGGAGAAATAGGAACACTTTTACACTGTTGGTGGGAGTGTAAACCAGGTCAACCATTGTGGAAGACAGTGTGGCGATTTGTCAAGGACCTAGAAATAGAAATTCCATTTGACCCAGCAATCCCATTACTAGGTATATATCCAAAGGATTATAAATCTTTCTACTATAAGGACATATGCACACGAATATTCACTGCAGCACAGTTTACAATAGCAAAGACCTGGAACCAACCCAAATGCCCATCGATGATAAACTAGACAGGGAAAATGTGGCACATATACACCATGGAATATTATGCACCCATCAAAAATGATGACTTTGTGTCCTTTGTAGGGACATGGATGAACCTGGAAACCATCATTCTCAGTAAACTGACACAAGAACACAAAATCAAACACTATGTTCTCACTCATAGGTGGGTGTTGAACAATAAGAACACATGGACATAGGGATGGGAGCACTACACACTGGGGTCTGTTGGGGGAAAATAGGGGAGGGACAGAAGGAAGTGGGGAGTTGGGGAGAGATAGCTTGGGGAGGAATGCCAGATATAAGTGAAGGGGAGGAAAGCAGCAAATCACACTGCCACGTGTGTACCTATGCAACAATCTTGCATGTTCTTCACATGTACCCCAAAACCTAAAATGCAATAAAAAAAAAGAAATTAAAACAATATTTAAAAAAAAATCATGTGTTCTGCAAACGGAGATAGTTTGACTCCTCCCCCATTTGGATACTCTTCATTTCTTTTTCTTGCCTGATTGCTCTTGTCCAGAATATTTTTAAAAGAGTAATACCCAGTATTTTTCTTATTTCTTTAAAATCAACATATCTCAAACAAAAAGTATTCCATATTTCCCCAAACCTGTTTGTTCTATTAACTTCTTACCTAAGTTATAAAATCACCATCCTTCAGTAATCCAATATGAAAATCTCAAATCTAGAAAATCATCAAAAAAATATTCCCCACCTCGCTATCAAAAAGGTCATCAAGTTTTGTCAATTCTGCCTCCTTTACGTTCATCTCTCTTTTTCTATCCATGGCTACTGGTGCTTTAATAAAGGCTCTTCTCATGTCTCCTGGATTATATTAATAACCCCACCCCCAGAAAGTGTCATACTGCCTCCAGTCTCTCCCATCTACAACAGTTAATCCCCCCAACTGCTTTCAGAGTGAGTTTTCCTAGAACACAGAAGCACTCCCATCACTCGCAGGTTGAAATCCCTACATAAGTATTCACATCTCTTGGTTTCCCAGCCCTAGGTGATCTATCCAATGTTATATTCACCTTTCCACCCACCAACTACACTTCACTAGGATGCAGTATTTCTTTCCTGAATATGCCATGTGTTTCTAAGCCTCTCTGTTTTTGCCTTGTAACAGGAAGAGTCTTATCGAAAAAGAAAAATTTGGACAGGGAAAGTTTAATATAAAGAATCATTAACTATAACGGAGGATTTGAGTTATAAAGGATTCTCTAGAAAAAGGAAAAGTAAACTCCAAAGAATATAGAAATAGCATCTATAAGAAGTAGCCATCACCCCCAGGACTGAGATAGAGCACACAAGGAAGCCCACCTCTGCCAAATGCTGAGATCTAGAATTTATTGGAGAGGGCATGGCAATGAATCAGGAATGGCAGAGAAGTCATCATGCTAGAGAAGTTCACTGGAAATTCACTCTCTGGGACTTGCTGAGTAAGCCACTGGTAAGAACATGTCTCATCAGAGGCACTGTGCTATGAAATGACCACAAGGGACTGCTGTGGGGAACTGCAGGTTTTTGGGTACTGCTGGCTACTCTGCTCTACAGAAGCTAAAAGCTGCAGAAGCCATGAGAGCACCTGTTCAGCCAACCTCCTGGAACTATAAAGCAAAATATTTTCCCTTTTGCAAAGTTTCTCTAGCATATACTATTGACAAAGCTTAACATCATTCCATCTGACAATGGAAAATTATTAAAGCACCCATTTCATTGCTATAAGCAATGAATTGTGAACAGGCTACAATGTATGAACATAGACCCAAGAGGCAATAAGTCAGTAATGGACACAGGCCCTTATCTTTCTCTCATCATGGAATACCCTTCCCTTATTGTCCATTTAAAGTGTTCCCTCTTCGCTAAAGCCTTTTCCCACCATCACACTCTGATCCTAAACAAAATTAAACAATTATTTGGAATGTTGTGCATATAATTAAAGCAAACTGAATCAAAATTCATTTACGAGACTCTCTCCTACTACTTATTTTTTTCTGTGAGATTTTCAAGGACAGGAACTGTGACTTATGCATCTAGGTGTCACAGCCTCTCACACAAGACCCAAAATCAGAGCAAGCACTCAATAAATTTCACAATTCAAAAGAAAAAAGAGGAACTAGAAATTGCCAGACAATAAAAACAGTTTCAGTTGCTATTCATCACTTTTTTTAGTTAGATGAAGACATAGATCTCATATATTTTTGTCTGTTATCAGCCAAGGCCCAGGGAGGTCAAGTCACTTATAAAATATTAGATAACTAGTCAGTGGCAAAGTAAAGACAGCAACCCAATTGACAGGACATCAATTCCAGTGGTTTCTTCATCCTTTCACAGTATTTTCTACTAGGAAATAAAATTCACATACTATGTTACAGTTAGATTTTTATTTCTCCATAATTGGTGATTTAAGTTGCCAGATTTCTATCAATAACTTATTCATCTTCTTGATATTCAAAAATGGGATCATGAAATAGGAAAACGTAAAGACCACATCTCTAAATACTCTATGCTCTGTTCTACAGATTGGCTCATCACTTTTTCCTCTGTAATTCTTCCCACACCTTTTCATCTGTCTTCATTAAGGCTCTCTATAGTTGAAATAATAGATACACATTAACTCTAGCTTAATTAACAGAGGTAAAGTAAGTCTCATAATGCAGTGAAAATAAAATCTAAACAAATTATAAAGACAATAATACTCTGTGTGTGTGTCTCTTCTCTTTTCATCTACATTTCTTACATATTCTTCACTCTTCTCTTTACATCTAACCAACCTTCCTTGCCTCTCTATGTTCATGGCAAAATAATAACAAAGTTTTCCTAAATCCCAAGTTAACATTTTCTAAAAGGACCAGGACCTGCCACTATCTGCCTGGGATTTTGAAATTGCAACTACAAATGTCAGGAAGACAAAATTGATTAGATCATTTTGGATTAGGATGTCAATTTCAATCCAATCAACTGTAGATGGTGGGCTAATGTGGAGATCTGTTCTGTCCACCTGTCAACACACAGATAAATGCAAAATAGGTGTCTCAATAGAAAAAATATCAATCTCACAGAAGGAGGTGTGATCTAAGTCAGGAACTTCTGTGTTTACTCTATTTTACTATTGAAATCCTAGATAGTTTTCAGGCCAGTTTAAGTGCTTGAAAAGATCTCCAGTAACCAGTCTTGCCTGGATCTTAGAAACAAAATTAGTTACTTCTGGTTGTTGTGCCTCTGTTATAAAATTCAATTCATTCTGTAAATTATTACAAGTTTTTACTTACATATCTAATCATTTGAGTTGTCTTTTTATTCCCCAAAGTACTTAGAACAATACCGTTAGATAGCATGTGTTACATAGTGTCAGTCGCACACTGAAAGGGTCTCTGAGCACCTATGATGTATTCATTAATTACTAACAATTGCTTAGTGAGCATATACTATATTCTACACACTGTGGTAGATACCATATACCTACATAGTAATGAACAAAACAGTTCACCTTTTTGAAGTTCATTCTCTACTGTAGAGTTTAAATAATCAAGAGGGCTTTAAGATGACTTCCTAATGGCATCTGACACTCACCTCCTCCACAAAGAAGAACAAAAATAGCAAGTAGCTAATCACACTTTAAATACAGCATCTAAGAAAGAACACAATTCAAGAGAGATATGACAGGAAACACCTGAAGCACAGAAGGAGCAGGAGGCAAGGCAGCCAACTCAGCCAAGATTGGCTGGAAGCCAGGAGAGGCTCCCCAGTGCAGGCCAAGGGTAAGTGAGAGGTTCCAGGGGTCTGCCTTCCCACTGTGGACTCCTGCAATATTGCCACTAGAAAATCCCTTGAGGGTTCTGAGAATAGCATAAGGACATTCCTGGAGCCTACATGATGGCACTGCTCCAGAAAGGGAGCTTATACCAGGTTCCACGTACCCTGAGTTCTAGGCAGCTGCAGCATGTTACCATTTTGAGAGCCCAGCCCCCACTACGCTGCATCCTGCCCTGGAGCTCAACAGCCCTGCATCTCCACATTCCTGAAGCCTCAGTGACATCTCCCTATGTTCATCCAGAGGTCCTCACAGCACACCACCAGTCAGACCCAGCAGAGCAGCGGGCTCCCCAGGACTCTAGCAAACACAATATTCTGCCTCATGAGGAATGGACAGTACAGTGTGCTGGGGAAGCTGCCCCTGGGACAGAGGGAGCCAGATCACATACTCCCCGGACTCAGAGAACCACCTACCTGGGACTACTACCACAAAAAGCAACCCAAACCCACCCCAGCAGGAGTGATGCTGCACGTACACTCTGAGGACAGGCTCTATGGTCTCCCACCTCGACTGCCACTACTGCTGCTGGGGACCAAAGTACACATCACTAGCAGCAACCCACTCTCCCCACTAGCAGGACTGCTGTCATGCACAGGCATGTACCCTGAGGACTAGTTTACCCACTGCTAATGCTTCCACTGGGGGCTAAAGAGCACACTCCACAGAGCCTGAGAATTATCTGCCCATGGCTACAGCCGTGGTTAGCAACTCTGCTCCCCTTCCCCAAGTAGCAGGACTACAGGGAATTTTCATGCTCTCTGAGAACAGACTCCCCCTGCATTCCACCAATGCTGCTGCAGCCACATAAGCACTCTGCAGAGGAGCCTGAGATCACCCAAATCTGCCCACCATAACCAGCATCCAAATGCACCACCACTGGGCCTGAGGACAGGCCTGCTTAGCCTGATAGTGCTCTCTACTATCAAGGGCTTAGAGATTGCACTGCTCTGTCCACCACCACTGGCATCTGTGCATTCCTCCTGGGAACCTGAGGATGGGTCCACCCAACCAGCCACTACTGTCACAGCAAGCTACTGTCACCCACATGTGCCACCTAGAGATTGGCACACTCAGCTAACTGCAGCCACTGCCAACACACAGACATGTGCTGCTTCAGAGCCCAAGGGTTGACTCACCACCACTACTTCCATCTCTTTATGCCATAACATTGTTCAGGAGAAAAAAGACCTATCAACTGCCCAGCCCACCACTGCTACTGCCAGCATCCCAGAAAGTTAGAAGGCCATCAATTGGCCCATTTGTACCCAATAAAACCAGCAACTCTGTATGCTGACTAGAGGCCCAAGGTCACACATGCATAGCCCACCACTGTCACCACTGAGGCCAAAAGAGCAGCCCACTTTGCATCTCTATCCACAGCAAAACCCGACTACTGCCTCCATTAACAACTATAACACAAGCCACTAAGAAAATCATAAGCGCCACTGACATTGTTTACAGCCAAAGAAATCATACAGAGACTATACTACTGCATGCACCCAGAATTAAAGATGAAATATCCTGTTCAACCAATATGACAGATGCTTCTTCAGGAAAAATATTTCTCATGAAAACTAATCCTCAAAGTTTAGAGAACCAATTATGACACCAGATATCAATGTAGGGACTCAAGAAACACAAAATAGAAACAAGGAAAATGACACTTCCATAGGAACACAATAATTATTCAGCAACAGATTCTAATGAAAAAATAATTTTATGAAATCCCAGGAAAAGAATTTAAAATAATTATATTTAAAAAGCCATGTGAGATGCAGAAAAACAAAACAGATAAACAATACAAAGAAATCAGATTTTAAAAATTCAGGATATGAATGAGAAATTTATCAGAGAGATAGATATCATTTAAGAAACCAGAAATAAGATATCTTAGAGATAAAGAATTCAGTGAATGAAACAAGAAACTCATTTGAGAGCTTCAGCAATACACAATAGTAAGCAGAAGAAAGAATCTCAGAACTTGAAGACAGTCTTTGGAAATAACCCTGAAAAACTAAAAACAAACAAACAAATAAAAAGCACCCAAACAAAAACAAAGAATAAAAATGCATGAAAAGGCCTATGTGACATATGGGACACTATAAAGTAACTAAACGTAAACTTTGGATTTTCCAGAAGGTGAAGAGATCAAAGGCATGGAAAAAATATTTAATGAAATGATAACTGAAAACATACCAAGTCTTGCAAAAGATTTAAACATCCAGATACAGGAAGCACAAAGATCTCCAAATAGATGCAACCCAAAAAGGTCCTTTCCCTGACACACTATAATCAAGCTGTCAAAAGTAGGTGAAGAGAGAATTATGAAAATAGCAAGAGAAACATGTCTAGTCATTTATAAGGGAAACTCCATCAGACTAAGAGCATATTTCTTAGCAGAAACCTCCCAGGCCAGGAGAGAATATAATATTATATTTAAAGTGCTGAATAAAGGGCCCACTACCAAGAATACTATACCCAGAAACATTTATCCTTTATAAATAAAGGAGAAATAAAGTCTTTCTCAGATAAGCAAAACCTGAGGTAATTCATTTTTCCTAGACCAACCCTACAAGACATGCTTCAGGGAGTCCTACATCTGAAAGTGAAAAGACAAATCCACTATCATGAAAATCCACAAAAGCATACAATTTACTGGTAAAGTAAATATACAAAAGAAGAAGAGAAAGGACATAAATCTTACCACCATAGAAAATGACCAAACCACAATGATAAGTAAGAGAGAAAGAAAGATACAAATAATATACAAAACAACCATAAAACCAACAAAAGAATGGGAATAGGTACTCATTCACCAAAACTAACCTTGAATATAAATGAATTTTCCACTTAAAAAATATAGACTGGCTGAATGGATTTTTTTAATGACCTAACTATATGCTCCCTATAAAAAATTCACTTCTCTGTGAAGACACATACAGACTCAAAGTAAAAGGATGGAAAAAGACACTCCACACAAATAGAAATTAAAAACAGGAGTAGCTATACTTATATCAGATAAAGCAGACTTGAAGTCAAAAACAGTTTAAAAAAAATAAAGACAAAAGCTCATTACATAATGATAAAGTAATCAATTCATTAAGAGGACATAACAATTCTAAGTATATAATGCATCCAACACTGAAGCACCCATATTCAGAAAGCAAATATTACTAGATCTAAAGAAAGAGATATACTTCAATACAGTAACAGTCAGTGACTTCGACACCACACTGTCAGCATTAGACAGATTATCTAGACAGAAAATAAAGAAACATTGGACTTAAATTGGACTTTAGATCAAATATACCTAATAGACATTTACAGAAAATTTTACCCAAAAGCTACAAATACATGTTCTTCCAATCAACATGTAGAACACTCTCCTCCAGGATTTATCGTATGTTAAACCACAAACAAGTCTCAAGTAAAAAAGAGAGAAGACACAAATGAAATCAGAAACAAAAAAGAATATATAAAAACTGATACCACAGAAATACAAAAGATTATTAGTGACTATTATGAAAAACTATACTCCAGTAAACTGGAAAACCTAGAAGAAATGAGTAAGTTCCTGAAAACATACAACCTACAAAGATTGAATTAGGAAAAAACAGAAAACCTGAATAGCCCAACAACTAGTAGCAAGATTGAATCAGTAATAAAGTATCTCAATAAAGAAAAGCCCAGGACCAGATAGCTTCACTACCTAATTCTTCCATGCTTTTTAAGAAGTAAAACAAATTCTTCTCAAACTATTCCAAAATATTGAAGCAGAGAAAATTCTCCCTAATTCATTCTACGAGGTTAACATCATCCTGATACCAAACCAGAAATGGACACAACAACAACAAACTATAGGCCAGTATATAGGCCTAATGAACAAATATGCAAAAAATCCTCAACAAATTATTAGCAAACCAAATCCAACAACATATCAAAAAGATAATACTCCATGATCAAGTAGGATGTCCTCATTGACGCAAGGATGGTTCAACATATGCAAATCAATAAATGTGGTATATCATATCAAAAGAATGAAGGACAAAAACTATGTGATCATCTCAATAGATGCAGAAAAAGCACTTGGTAAAACCCAACATCACTTCCTGATTATAAAAAGAAACTCAACAAACTAGGTATAGAAGAAACATAATTCAACATAATAAAGGTAATATATAACAAACTCACACCTCACATCATACTAAACAGGGATAAGCTAAAAGGTTTTCCTCTAAGGACTGGAACAAGACAGAATGCCCACTTTCACCATTCCTATTCAACATAGTACCAGAGGTCCTAGCCCAAGCTAAGGCAAGAAAAAGAATTAAAGGCACACAAATTACAAAATAGGAAGTCAAATTGTTCCTCTTTTTAGATGACATGATCTTATATTTAGAAAACTCCTAAAAGTACTCAAGAAAACTCTTAGATCTGATAAACAAATTCCGTAAAGTTGCAGGATACAAAATTCACATATAAGAATCAGTAAGGCTTCTATACACCAAAAATAAAATTGCTGAAAAATAAATCAAGAAAGCCATCACATTTACAATAGCCACAAAATTCATCCATGAGTAAATTTAATCCAGAAAGTTATAGAACTCTACAAGAAAAACTACAAAATCCTGAAGAAAAAATTTGATAACACAAACAAATGGAAATACATCCCATGTGTGTGGATAGAAATAATTAATATTGGTGAAATGACCATACTGCCCAAAGCAATTTACAGATTAAACGCAATTCCTATCAAACACAAACATAATTCTTTACAGAAATAGAAAAAAACAATCCTAAATCTGTATGGAACCAAAAGAGAGGCTGAATAGCCAAAGAAATACTGAGCAAAAAGAACAAAGCTAGAGGCATCACACTACCTCACTTCAAAGTAAATTATTACAAGGTCTGGTAAGCAAAACAGTATAAGTATTAGTCTGTTCTCACACTGCAATAAAGAATTACCTGAGATGGGTAATTTATAAATAAAAGGGGTTTAATTGACTCAGAGTTCCATAGGAGGCATGGCTGGGGAGGACTCAGGAAACTTACAATGATGGTGGAAGGCAAAGGGGAAGCAAGTGTATCTTACAATGGTGAAGCAGAAGAGAGGGGGATAGAGAGAGTGAAGCAGGAGGTGCTACACACTTTTAAACAACCATATCTCGTGAGAACTCATTTACCATCACAAGAACAGCAAGAGGGAAGTCCACCCTGTGATTCAATCACCTCCCACCTGGCCCCTCCTCCTACACGTGGGGATTACAAATGGACATAAGATTTGGGTTGGGAACACAGAGCCAAACCATATCAGTACAATAGTGATATAAAAGCAACACAGACACCAATGGAACAGAACAGAGAACCCGAATACAAATCCATATAGTTACAGCTAACTGATCTTCAACACAGCCACCAAGAATATACCCTGAGGAGTGGACATCCTCTTCAATAAATGATGCTAGGAAAGCTGGTTGACCATATACAGAAGAATGAAGCTGGACCCTTCTCTCCCCATATGAAAAATCAACTCAAAATGAATTAAAAACCGAAAGGTAAGATCCAAAACTATAAAACTACTAGAAAAACAAAACAGGAGAAAAACTATAGGTCATTAGTTTAGGTAAAGATGTGTACACCAATATCTCACAAATCACCACTAAAGAACCCACTCATATAACCAAATACCACCTGTTTCCCAAAAACCTATGGAAATAAAAAATTTTAAATATATAATAAAAAAATATTTTATGGGAGATATTTCAAAAGCACAAGCCACATAAACAAAAAATAGACAAATTGCATGATATTAAACTAAAAATCTTCTGCACAGCAAAGAAAACAATCAACAGAATGAAGAGTCAGTCAATTGAAAGGGAGAAAACATTTGCAAACTAGTCATCTGACAGGAGACTAATATCCACTATATACAAGAAATTCAAACAAATAGGCATCAAAAAACACTAATAAACTTATTAGAAAGTGGGTAAAGAATATGAATAAACAATTCTCAAAAGAAGACATACAAATGGCCAACAGGTATATGAAAAAATGTTCAATATCTGTAGTTATTAGAGAAATGCAAATTAAAAGTACAATGAGGTATCATCTTTCCCCAGTAAGAATGGTTATTAAAAACACAAAACAACAGATTCTGGTTAAGATATAGAAAAAAGGGTATTCCTTTGTACTGTTGATGGGAATGTAAATTAGTAACACCAGGATGGAATACAGTATGGAGATATTTTTAAAAACTAAAAATAGAACTACCATACCCAGCAATTCCACTACTGGATATATATCAGTGCAATTATTGTATATATAAATTATTATTTCAAAGGGATACCTGCACCCCCATGGTTATTTCAGCACTATTCATAATAGCCAAGATATGGGGTCAACCTAAGTGTTCAACAATAAATGAAAAAATAAAGAAAATACAATGAAATACTACTTGGCCAAAAAAAAAAAAAGAATGAAATCCTGTCATTTGCAACAACATGGATAGAACTGGAGGTCATTAAGTGAAACACACCAGGCACAGAAAGACAAATATCACATGTTCTTACTCATATGTGGGAACTTATAGTTGATCTTCATGGAGGTAGAAAGTAAAATGATAGATACTAAAGGGTGGGAAGAGTGTGTTGTGGTAGTCCGGGAGGGGAATAAGGAGAGTTTGGTTAATGGACAAAAATATACAGTTAAATAGAAGGAATAAGTTCCAACGTTCAACAGAAGAGTTGGGTGACTATAAGTAACAACAATGTATTGTATATTTCAAAATAACTTGAAAGAAATCTTCTGAACACATAGAAATGATAAATACTTGAGGTGAAGGATATCTTAAATACCTTGAGTTGATATTATACATTATATGCAGGTAACAAAATACCAAATGTACAACATGACAATATACAAATATAATCGATAAAATAGTAATTCCCCAAATAATAAATAATCGTAAGTAAATATAAAGTTACAAATTATGGTTAGGTTTTTTTGTTTGTTTTTTGAGACAGGGTCTCACTCTGTCACCCAAGCTGGAATGGAATGGCACAATCAGGCTCACTGCAACGTTGACCTCCTGGGCTCTCACAGGCATGCACCACCATGTCTGGCTAATATTTATATTTTTTGTAGAGACGGGGTTGTGTCATATAGTCCAGGCTGGTCTCAAACTCCTGTGCTCAAATGATCCACTTGCCTCAGGCTCCCAAAGTGCTAGGATTGCAGGCATGCACCTGGCATTACGATTTTTTATTAAGAAAATATATAGTAACTTGTCATTACAATGAAGGGATCTAAGTTAGATTAAATGGTCACAGAAGTCCTCTGTGAGTGATGACATATCATTTCTGGTGTAACGGATGGCCAGAAATCTGCAGTTGACTAGTGGCAGTGGGCAGAGCAGGATGGGTACTGGATGAAATGTTATCAGAAAAAGGAGAATATGCTTGAAGGCCCCAGATGGAAAGAAATTTGGTCAGCGTGCCTACAAAGTTAACATCAGATAAGTGAAGCAAAGTTTAGCTGGACAGGTGTGGCAAAATCAGCTTATACGGGACAATGCTTGGTATTTGAACCTGCAGGACATAAAAGTGCTAATGGGAGCTTTAAACAGGCCAGAACTATAATTCATATTTGCGTTCTTAAAAGTAAACTCTGAATTCAGAATGGAAAATGGATTGTAAATTGGACATGCTACAAAAATAGAAGCAAAATGTGAGAAGTTCTATAAGGGAGGTGGCACATATATTCTGAGTCTCTGCAGAGATTTTTCTCCATTAACGCTGATAAATTTCTCTTTCCACTTTCACCTTCAGGACTCCTATTATTCTGTTATGGTTTGAATTTTTGTTTCCTCTGAAGTTCATGTCGAAACTTAATTTCCAGTGTACCAGTGTCAAGAAGTAAGGCCTTTAAGAGGTGATTAGGTCATGAACGCTCTGCCCTCATGGATGGATTAATCCAGTCATGGATTCATGAACTAATGGGTTCACATATTAATGGATTGTCATGGGAGTGGGTTAGTTATCATAAGAGTGGGTTTGTTGTAAAATAGATTTTGGTTCCCTGTCATATACCCCTCACCATGTGATGTCATGCACCACCTCAGGACTCTGCAGAGTCCGCACAAGCAAGAAGGCCTTCACCAGATATGGTCCCTAGACCTGTGACTTCCCACCCTACAAAACAGTAAGAAATAAATGCATTTTTTAAACAATTATGCAGTCTGTGGTATTCAATTATAGCAACAGAAAGTGGACTAAAACATACTGTCAAATACTGCTTTTTTTCTCTTCCTTGTGACTGAACTGTGGATTTTCTTCCTTAGCATTCCTCTCTTACTCTTTCCTATGCCAATTGTCTGTCCTCTTTAATAACAATTTCCATATTGCTCTCTTTGACTTTGGAATTTCAGTGAACCTTAATTTGTTCAAAAACTTTCTTATTGATTTATATAATTTTTTTTGATATATATATATATATTTTACTGCACTCTAGGTTCTGGGGTACATGTGAAGAACATGCAAGATTGTTGCATAGGTACATACATGGCAATGTGGTTTGCTGCCTCCATCCGCATCATCTATATCTGGCATTTCTCCCCATATTATCCCTCCCCAACCCCCTACCCACCACTGTCCCTCCCCTAGTACCCCCCAACAGATCTCAGTGTGTGATGCTCCCGTGTCCATGTGTTCTCATTGTTCAACACCCACCTATGAGTGAGAACATGTGGTGTTTAATTTTCTGTTCTTGTGTCAATTTGCTGAGAATGATGGTTTCCAGGTTCATCCATGTCCCTACAAAGGACACAAACTCATTGCTTTTTATGGCCCCATAGTATTCCATGGTTTATATGTGCCACATCTTCCCTGTCCGATCTATCATCGATGGGCATTTGTGTTGGTTCCAGGTCTTTGCTATTGTAAGCAGTGCTGCAATGAACATACATGTGCACGTCTTTACAATAGAACGATTTATAATCCTTTGGATACATACCCAGTAATGGGATTGCTGCGTCAAATGGAATTTTTATTTCTAGGTCCCTGAGGAATCACCACACTGTCTTCCACAATGGTTGAACTAATTTACACACCACCAACAGTGTAAAAGTGTTCCTATTTCTCCACATCCTCTCCAGCATCTGTTGTCTCCAGATTTTTTAATGATTGCCATTCTAACTGGAGTGAGATGGTACCTCAACGTAGTTTTGATTTACATTTCTCTAATGACCAGTGATGATGAGCATTTTTTCATGTTTGTTGGCTTCATATGTGTCTTCTTTTGTAAAGTGTCTGTTCATATCCTTCGCCCACCTTTGAATGGTTTTTTTTTTTCCTGTAAATCTGTTTTAGTTCTTTGTAGATTCTGGATATTAGCCCTTTGTCAGCCCTTTGTCAGATGGGTAGATTGCAAAAGTTTTTTCCCATTCTGTTGGTTGCCAGTTCACTCTAATGATAGTTTCTTTTGCTGTGCAGAAGTGCTGGAGTTTAATTAGATCCCATTTGTCTATTTTGGCTTTTGTTGCCAATGCTTTTGGTGTTTTGGTCATGAAGTCCTTGCTTATGGCTATGTCCTGAATGGTTTTGCCTAGGTTTTCTCCTAGGGTTTTTATGGTGTTAAGTCTTATGTTTAAGTCTTTAATCCATCTGCAGTTAATTTTAGTGTAAAGTGTCAGGAAGGGGTCCAGTTTCTGCTTTTGCACATGGCTAGCCAGTTTTCCCAACACCATTTACTAAACAGGGAATCCTTTCCCCATTGCTTGTTTTTGTCAGGTTTGTCAAAGGTCGGATGGTTATAGATGTGTGGTGTTGCCTCCGACGCCTCTGTTCTGTTCCATTGGTCTGTATCTCTGTTTTGGTACCAGTACCACATTGTTTTGATTACTGTAGCCTTGTAGTATAGTTTAAAGTCCAGTAGTGTGATGTCTCCCACTTTGTTCTTTTTGCTTAGAACTGACTTGGCTATGCGGGCTCTCTTTTCGTTCCATATGAAGTTTAAGGTGGTTTTTTCCAGTTCTGTGAAGAGGGTCATAGATAGCTTGATGGGAATAGGGTTGAATCTATAAATTACTTTTGGCAGTATGGCCATTTTCACAATATTTATTCTTCCTAACACAGGACACTCAGCTAAGAGCATCAAGGGGGTGCCGAGAGGCAAGGGGCAGGGACGGGTAGTGGCTCACCTCGCTATGAATTATGACAATGCCCAAGTACAGCTGGCCATTGGAATTATTTAAGGAACTTTTTCACTCTCATGATAATCCACTCCTATGATAATGCATTAATACATGAACCTATTAGTCCATGAATTCATGAAAGATTAATCCATTCATAAGGGCAGAGCCTTCATGACCTAATCACCTCTTAAAGGCCTTAGCTCTACTTCCAAAGATTTCTTAGCTCTACTATTTAAAGATTTCTTAGCTCTACTTCCAAAGATCCTTAATCAGCAGGCTGGTGGTGAGTCTCAGACATTTATAATTTTAAATATGTCATTTATGTTTGAGAACCTTTATTAGACTATTGTCAAATTCACGTCATAAGAATTTGATTCTGAAATTGTTCTAACATTGTCAGATTTCCATAGGCCACTCCAAAGGCATTCTGCTTGTGTAGATTTAGAAATCACAATCCAACCATTTTTCAAAGATTGTCTAAAGCTAGCAACATCCTTTCTCTCAGTAACAATAGCTCATTAGTTACATACCTGTCCCCAATAAAAGAGAACTGTCCTTTAGATCTAAGATTACATCAAGGATTTTTCCAGATCTTGCCACCACATTTTATTAGCAATTTGATGCCAGTTGCACATAATCCCAGCAGGAGCAGCAGCATTTTGATACTGTTTCATATGAGGAAAAAAAATACCTGATTTCTTATTACTCACTCACTTATAAGACAGATATCCGGTCATATGAAAGAAATGAAGGATATAAGTTTATGTGATCTGCCTACAAACAGAAAGCAAAAGCAAATTAAAAAACCCTGAGCTCCCAAACTTCCAGTCTTCTGTTTCTTGCCCAGAGCCATACTACCTCCCACATTGCACATGTTGTAAACTTTATGTGGCCCATCTGTTAAGGAGTTTGTTTTCCAAATTTGCAGGGGCTTGGCACTTCTGTACTGAGTACCAGAACTAAATGTGACACCGATTTTTACCTTTTCAATCATTTTAAACTGCATGGGGCTGGTGTTGGAAAGGGTCAGGGAAACAGAAGAAATACAGAAGCAGTAAGGCAAGAGTTAAACATCATAGTTTGGACAAACCTGTACTTAACATGTGCCATGATGACAGCAGTAGCAATGCTAAGGATATATTGAGTATTCAGGTTCAGTTGTGGGCTGAATGTGGGCACAGCTTGGCATTTGAAATCAGGCAGATTCAGACGATGATGTTTTCTCACAGTTAATGCAGAGACCATAGATAATAATTATGTTGCTGAGCCTACAGTGAATCTTTACGACTGATCCTCTATTAAACTGGCAAAATAAGAGGATAATGTCTCCAGCACTAACAAGTTGGCAGGGAAGTAGCTGGCAACCCCTCCCACTAATGTTCCATCTGTGCGAACCTTCATTAAGATCCAGGATATTGTTTCCCCACACAGGTTGTCCCTGCAGTGTAATCAAGAGAGAGAGACCGAGCATAGATATCTTTATTGTTTTTGAAAATGACTTCCACTGGAGAGAGAGCAGAGCCTGGGATTGAGGGCTAATGCTGTTATGTCCTTCTAAGAAGTATCCATGCAGCAATGTCGGCAGGAAAATAACCATTTCTAAGCACCAGCTTGTTGTCCAAGTGACATAAAAGTCACAGAACAAAAAGAGCAGTTTCTAACCAGGATTCATTTTAGAAAAGCCTTTTGTTTCTTTTCCTGGAAACTTGAGAAATTGTTTTTGTTTAAAAATATCTTTTCTGTTGATTGTGAACACAGTGCATGTTACTTTCCCAGCCTTGACGTTCCTCCAGCATCCCATCTCTGGATCAGATTTTGCTCTAAAAGCACCAGGGAAAAGAAAGAAAGGCTTGTGAATGCAAAGCAGGGTGCACAAACCAGCTGAGGCAAATCCTGACTCCAATCCTTGAAATGATGTCTGTCATCGTACACTTCCCATGCCACCCAAGAAGTGTCCCCTGATGTTTCAGGCAGCTGTCACATCTGCCTCCTCTGAGCTTCTAAATAGTCATTTGATATTTAAAATGTACTGCCTTGTGTTGGAATTATTGTACTTCATGGCTTATTTATTTCTCCTTTCATATAGTTTACCATGCCTGAAATAGGGCCTCGTTGGACATACTTTTGTATCATGACGAAATGAGCAAATTCTAAGCCACCCCTGTTGAAGACCATGCACAGAGAAGCATCCTCAGGTTACTCACTAACGTAAGGAGGCATATCACCATGACTCACCTCACCTCAGTGGTGGACTCTCCATGGAATAACAGATAATAATAACTAATATGCTATTAATTTAAAATGCCAGTGTGCTTTTATGTGCTGGTTCTGGATACTTTATATGTTTAATACATTTAAATCTCACCATAGGAAGTAACTATTGTTATCATCACCATTTTATAGATAAGAAGACAAAGGCACAAAAGAGTTTAAATTTTTTTAAGATCTTACAACTAGTAGGTGCTGGTGTTAGCTAGTATGTGATCTGTCTTCAAAACTCAAATTCTTAAGCACGCCACACACTGCCTCTGGATGGAAGTCCTAAACGTCCATGAGGGACATGAATCCTATTATATTATTTTTGCAGTATCTCTAAGATCTTGTACAAGACAGAAATTTAGAGGAGGCAAAGGAGGTTTTAATTCTCTGCTTTTTCATGTATTTTCCTTCACGGAATTCACTTTGAATACATTTTAGGGGTTTGAAGAAGCCCAGGAAATTATTTCCTTCTATCTTCTCTTCAATTCATATGCTTAACTCTTACCCAACATTTGTTCACTCCCTTCCTCCTCCTCTAAACAAACCAGAAGCAAAGAAAAATATTAATGCTGCAAGAGACATTTGCAATGATCTATGCAACCTTTTCTCTGGAAGGCTCCATCGTTATTGGATTCACCTAACACCTCCTATTCCTCCAAGCTCAGCCTCAATGGAGTTTCTTTTCACCTGATGGCAGCTTAGTTGCCTCCCACTGTCTTTTGTTCCTAGCCACATCCTAGTGTCAAACAGTCTTTTTAGAAGACTGCTGTTTAATTGCACTGGGATTTCTTCACCTAGACTGTAAACTCCATGAGAACAAAGACCAAGTCTTTTATTTATGCAGTATTCCTAGTTCTGTACATTACAGTGGGCACTTAAAATTTATGTTTTGAAGGAATTAATGAATCCAATACAAAGCCCTCATTTTGCAGAGGAGGAAACTGCTGTGAAATTGGAAACACAATCACATATCTAGTCAGTAGAAAAGCTGACCTCAAGTCAGCTGTATTTTCCATTGTGAGAGCTAAGTTGTCCTTTACAGTGTAAATCAAACCTGACTTTATTACTACGTGAAAACAACAGCCTGGCAATAATAGCTATTTTCTTTATATCTTATAATGCATATAACCTGAAGCACTCATTTCATTCTGGTGCGTATGTTTATATTTTACTTTTCTCTACGTAGATTATAATTACTTTAAATTTAGAAATGTACCCTACCTTTTCTTTTCCATTCACGGTGCTTTGGTTGCTTGAGTGTTTGAGCTTGGAAATTTAGGAGTTGACCATCTTACTCACTTTTTCCAATTCTATTATCACCTCTAACTATGATCCCAAGTTCATTCTCAACTGCCAATCTTGCTTCCAGCTGTTTGAATAGTGCTATGTCTCCATGTCTCCCTTAGAACCTGAAAAATACTCTGGACAACTAGCAATTGTCACAAAACCAAAAAGGCCATTGAGACTGGGTTAAGTGGACTTACACTTTTTCCCTTAGAAGATCTCTGTGAAACTGCAGGAAATAATTACTGTGCATGAAGACTGTTGTTTTTTGGTGTGCAAGTTACAAAGACTCATCACAGAGAATATCTTGAGTGATGGTGTCTGGAAGTGCAAGCAGGCCTCAGAAGGCCTGGAGACAGATCAAAAATCTAAGAATGAATAAAATCTCTTTTATTCATTCTTTCTCTCTCTCCCTCTGTTACTCTCTCTCAACCTACCTCTATTTTTCTCTCTTTCTCTCTCTCTCTCTCAAGGAACAGGTGGTCTTTCTTCTATATGGCTGCTTTATCATTCTCTCTCTCCACACCTATTGCCTTTGCCTCTCTATGTATATACAGAACATCCATTGCCTTATAACTCCCAAGTATACTCATACAAATCACATTGGTATCTCTAGATCCCAATTCCAAGGTCCTGAAAGAGCCAATATGATTGCACCAACTTGGGTCAAGTGGCCTGTACACGGTCCATTTAGTAATGGCCAGGAGTCATGGTCACAAAGAATAGATCGGAGTTTCTGCCATTTGACATGGCCTCTGCTAGACTTCATGGAGAAACATATAGGTGAGAAAGTGAAAGTGTTCCCTTCAAAAAATTAATAATAGGTTGCAGAATAAGATCCAGAATTATATATTTTTAATAGTTTGTATTATCTTTCCTACTATGAAAGACAGGAAGTGCCATCACTATTTGATCAGAAAAATGGAGGAAAGACTATTATTTTTTTCTTCAATATTTTACCATTATACACACCTCAAAATATTGGAGCCCTTTTGTTTCTTATTCAAGCTAACCGCTTCACTGAGGATGGAGAAAATAAAGGGAGTAAGAAAGAAACATTCCTTTTTTTTTTTTTTTTTTTTTTTGAATAGCACTTACCAGAGGCTCCACTTAATAATTCCTGCTTATGTAATTGGTCAGAACTATTCATATGACTCATAAAGAGGCAAAATAGGTAGATATATGTAATTCTTTTACTTGGGCTCAGCTAAGAATTAGGAATCATTTGCTTATAAAAGAGAAGAGCAGAATGGGTCTATTACAGGTCAGTAATCTGTACCACAGCCTTCAGCTCTTGTCCTCAATCTATTTCTCTTGTCCATAGCTTCTGATCCTGGTGACAATCTTTCCTGCCTCTTTTAAATCTTATCTTCCTTTGAATATTGTGATACTGAACTATGCCAACACTTTTTATTTTCTGGTTACTTAGTAACTTTACTTTCCTTGATTTCTCAATTTCCTCCTGCCCTCTAAGGATAGATGACCCAAACACTCTGTTATTTCCTCTCTGCATCTGCTTTCATCCACCCCCACCATTTAAACTATCGGCACTGTTTTCTAGCTTTCTCTCCCTCTCTCTCTCTCTCTCTTTCCCCTGTCCAACTTCCAGGAAGACATTTTAGGTCACCTGCTGTTCATTTTTAATTGGCTGCTCATTTTTAATTAAAAGCCCAACATCTCCCAAAAATCTATTGAGGTCTAAGAAACAAATTTATATTCAAAATTTAATGCAGAGAAATTTCAACAGTAAAACTCGGATTCCCTCTATTAAATAAGTTTGCTTATTCAATACCGACATCACACCCTGCAGTTTTTCTTGGGTCCTACAATAATTATTAAAGTTAACTACTTGCACAATGATTTGTTCCATGTCTCTGTTTCCTAGTATACTAGGTCTTGAGAACAATAAAATATCTCTTTTATTATAGCACTGTATCTCCAATGACTTGCATAGTGCTTTGCATATAATAATCATGAAGAATAGCAAATGGATAAGTAAATGAATGAATAAAGATACATTTGGTTGCCTTCCCAGAGTTCTCATAGGGTGAAATTACCTTGGTCCTCAAGGTATTATCTTAGTTTTTAAGCAGACTAAGAATGAGTTTGTGCTCATTTGTGGAATCAACTCCCACATTCAAAAGACCAATGTCTATTTACCAAATAATTTTCCAAGAGAGATACAAACACCGGAGTGTGTAGAAGAGTTGTGTCAGCCTATCTAGTGTTGGAAAACCTACCTGAGAAGTCAAATTATATTTAGAAAGTTCACTGGAGATCAGAAAATCAGAGCAAACAGGCATAGTCAGGTGATTTAAAATTTAGTGTAGTTGGGCCTAGATATGCTGACATTTCTATCTTCATAATAGGGGTAATTTGATCATAGGGGCAAAACACTTGAAATATGTAACTTATACTTAGTTGCCCTTCCACAGTCCTAAGAGAATAATATATCTGAATTGAAATTCCAGCTCTGTGTGATCTTGAGCAAGCTTCTTTTCTTCTCAGTCTTCTGTTTCCTCATGTGGAAATAAATATATCAATACATGTTGTAAGGATTAATAAGATAATTAGGTAAAATATTTAGCATAGTTCTGGCATTTAGTGTGCACTCAATCAATAAAGAATATTATTTCCTCTCCAGGCTTCCATAAATAATTAATGTTTTTTAATCAACAGATTTTTTTTTGTTATTTAAATTTTTTGGCCTTCCAACTTTTATTTTAGCTTCAGGGGGTACATATGCAGATTTGTTACATGGGTAAATTGCACATCCCAGCGTTTTGGTGAACAGATTATTTCATCACCAAGGTAATAACCATAGTACCTAACAGGTCGTTTTTCTATCTTTATCTTCCCCCCAAGCTTTAATTTCCCAATGTCTATTGTTCTCTCCTTTGTGTTTATGTGTACTCGATGTTTAGCTCCCACTTATAGGTAAGAACAAACAGTATTTGGTTTTCTGTTCCTATGATAATTTGCTTAGGACAATGACCTCCAGTTCTATCCATGTTGCTGTAAAAGACATGATCTTGTTCCTTTTCATGGTTTCGTAGTATTCCATCAAGAATATGTACCATATTTTCTTTATCCAGTTAGATATATCAAGATATATCCCAGTCTTGTAGGTCAGGAAACCCATTTTCATATCTCTATTATGATTTATTTTGTGTTGATTTAATAGTTTAACTCTCAGAGGCCCTTAGTATCCAAAGCTCAGATGTCTCCAGTAGTCATCAGCCTGTTGTTTAAAAAAGTCACATTAATAATACAGTAATTTCCCCTTTCTCTATAGTTTTTCTGTTTTCAGTTTCATTATTCCATGGCCAACTGTGGTCCAAAAATATTAAATAGAAAATTCTAGAAATAAGCAATTCACAACTCTTCAATTGCTTATCATTCTGAGTGGCATGATGAAATCTTGTGCTTACCCACTCCATTCCACCCAGGATGTGAATCATCCCTTGCCCAAGATATCCATGCTCTCTGTGCCACTCACCTGTTAGTCATCAATATTAGCTACTCCTGACATGCAACCATCAACATTGTCATGGCTTGATAATCCAGGATCACTGGAAGCAGATGATCATCTATCTGATGTATGGTCAGAAAGTCAATATTGTAGTAGCCTAACACTGCATCACAATCATCACAATGCCTGTCATTCACTTCACTTCATATCATCATGCAGACATTTCATCATTTCACATCATCACAAGAAGGATGAGTACAGTACAATTAGATATTTTTAGAGAGATACTCCATATTCACATAACTTTTATTACAGTAGATTATAATTCCATTATACTATTATTGATAATCTCTTACTATACCTAATCTCTTATTGTGTCTTATTTTTGCCAAAAGCATAAACTGTATCACGGGTATGTATATATAGGAAAATACATAGTATATATATATATATATACACATATATATATGTATGTATATACATATATATTCATATATATGTATGTGTATATATATACATATATATATGTATATATATGTGTGTGTGTATATATATATATATATATATATATATATATATATATATATATATATGGTTTGGTGCTATCCATGGTTTCAGGCATCCACTGGAGGTCTTGGAACACATCTTTTATGGATAAAGAGGAACTACTGTAATGATAATAATAATAATTGCATTTCCTGATTCCTGTCTCCATTCACTAATGAAAGACCTTCAGCTCCCAAAAGAGCTCCTCTCCCACACACAGAAATATTACTGGGAGTCCCCAGGGTGAGTCTCACATGGGCTAAATGAATATTCCAATAGCAGTGAAGGGTTTCCCTCCCTCTCTTTTTCTTGCTTTCTTTTATTGATGAGTTTTGCTTGCCCTCTTTCTATTAAAGATAAACTTAGTCCTAGCAGCAAAATCAAAGAAGAGACTCCATCTTGTCCTCTATTTCTTCTCTCCAAGTTCACTTTCACCAGTCTTTCCTCCCCTCTTCAGCCAAAACTCCCAAAATCCCACTTACTCATGAACTCATGGACCTCTGGTGGACAGAGAATAGGTTTCCTTGGCTATAAAGTTTTAATTCCTGCTTAGATTCATCTGAGACATCTGCTGACTCATTTGTATTACTTCTAAGTTGTCAGGTCACATGTCACTGCAGTTTCTGTCTTCCTATAATTTCTTTCAAATAACTTCTCTTTCTATAGTCCATAGTTTTGGTAAGAGTCCCAGGCCAAAAAAAAAAAAAAAATCTCACAGTAGTTGCACATTCTCTCTTTCCTTTGTTTCCTACAATCAATACCAATTTCTGCATATTTTACCTCCATACTCTCTCTTATTTCTACTTACATCTTTCTCAACTTTCACAGCTGCTAACCAAAGTGAGTCATTAGCTACTCTTGTCTGTATTGCTAAGTTCTCTTAACTTGTCTCTTTGCCTTCTATCCCCTTACCTAACTCCTTACCTTTCGTCTATTCAGCAGTGTTCTGGTCTACAAAACTTGAACACTGGATGAAATCTTGCAGCTCTAAAAATCACTGAATCCATGAAAACCAAGTTGAACTAACCAGATATTTTTGTACCAATTTATATCACTGTTTCCTCCCATTGTAGGTAAATCTGATGAACTGGGTCATTTTTTTTCAGTTCAGACTGAAAACAAATTGTTAGAAGCCAAGCTATACTCTTCTTTGAAAACAAAAAGTAAATGTCCTAGATTTCAAATGCAGAAGTTTCAAAGAAGTACACCAATTGAAGGGGTTGCTACAGGACTACTTTTATCCTAACTAGAAAAAAAGTTAAGTCTGAAAAATATCTGGAATTATCCACAGACAATTATGAGTAGCTGCTGTAGTACAAGAAAAAGAGTAACATTCATGTCCTCCTCCTCAAAGCAATAAGCTCCATAAGAACAGGGTGGGGTTTGCCTTGCACACCCAGCACATAGCATCTAGGACCTGATACATGGTTGATATCAGACAATTATTTATTGAATATATAAACCAAAGGATATCTATTCAAAGTACAATTCCAATGCTCTATATGGTTTATAATTTAATGAAATTAGGAGCAGTCTTTTGCTTATCTTTCTATACCCTGTAGGGCTCTGTACAGTGCTTTACACAGACAAAGCATTTGAACAGATTTAAATTATTGGTTCTTTACATATATATAGATACACTCATGCATATCACCAAAGGAAGTAATCCTCTCAGTATGGGTAATGCACAGCAGAATCTGAAAATGGAAGAAGCAGCCATAGAGTACCACCTCCTTCCCAGCTTTGTGCACACTGGCTTCAAACTCCAATATTACTTTGGAACAAAGAAAAGCAGCTTTCCCTTCTCTCAAAGAGAATAGAAATATTGTTAATGAAAGAATATTTGCTGAACTTGCAGACAGATAACAAGGTATTCACCAGCCAAGTACTTTGGAAAAGTTCAGACACATTTCAGAGTTCAAATGTCACATCTATCAAAGTGGCTAATGCTACCAGACCTGTCTTCCAAACACCCTTGTTCGGGAAATAAAATATCACATACATTAAAATGCTTTTGAAAACACAAAATGAGGTACATGTGAGGTGGCATTATTTGCTGCTGTTGGTGACCCTGGTGCAAACTATAAGAATACCTGAATATCAGTAATCACCTGAGTGCACATCCCTAAGGTGTGGCTGCTCAATATGATTGATTAAAAAGAGTGCCATAACAATAAAATTCCCTAAATAAATTTTCAGTTTGGGGCACAGTCCATTTCCATGATTCCAGGTGCAAGTTCGAAAGTATCTCAAGGAAGCCAAAAGGTAATTAAAACTATTTTGATGAAGAAAAAAAATCAAAAAGGAACATTGTTATTAGACGTATAAGAGGGAAAAAAATGGCAAGGAAAATGAGTTGTACATCTAGGACATTGGATATTTCCAATTATGTTAAATTGAACGAGGAATATGCCACTCTGGTTTTATTACTTAAAAAAACAACAAAAAACTCAAAGTTGTTCTTCCAAGATTAAGCTCTCAGTTCGTTCACTTTCTTTCATTCATCATTTTTCTTTATCTCTGTTGGTGTTATCTATCCCTCTGTATTTTTATGTTTGGTGATTTCACAATACCACACATGGTTGTTTTATCATCTCTATTACTTGCTTAAAAACAAACAAATCAAAAAGCCCCTCTTTCCTCCATGCTGTCTTCTCTTATCTTGGCAGCAATTTTTCTATTTTCTTCTATTACCGATAATGTTTAATTTCCACTACTTTTGATCTTTACTTTTCTTTGTCTAGTTTACATGACTGCTCTGGTGTTTCTGCCTTATATTGATGTCTCTTCTGTCATTTAACAGCCCTTCTCTCTCTCCATCCTACCATTCTGTCCTTTTGTATTATGATTTTAAAGCACGTGATGGAGGCTTTAAAATGTCACAGAAAGAGTTTGCTACCAGGATATTTGGAGTGAGGAAGAATCCACAGCAAAAATCACTTATTAATTAGCGTGTATCTGTGAGTTTGTGGGGGCCGATGGTTGACTCAAATCACTAGGTGGCAGTAGTTCAGATCTGACTCTGTTCAGATAGGTGTGTCCTTCTCCCTTCTTCCTTAATGTTTATGTCCTATATACCAATTTTTATTCAAAAACTCATATGGTCCTCTGCAGCATCTACATTTAAAATCTAGGACATGTCACATTAGTTCTCAAAAATAACATAACTTAACATTAAGGATTTATGACTGCTGATTTCAGCCTAAACTGGAGAGGAAATGGTTTGGTTAATTTGCTTTTATTTTTTTGGTATTAAAAAAGTAAATTTAAACAACTTTATATGCAAATGTGCTGATGAATAAAATTCTACTTCAAACATTCAGTTTATGAAGTAAAATGCATTAATGAGCATTTCATAGAAACAAGCCTTCTGATACTTCCAAGCCTTGATTATTAGATAATTTGGGTAATCCACAGTGTAATCTATTGAATATATAGTGCATACCTGCTACATTTTGCCTACCCTTCACCTTTTCCTTTTGAGAACTGACCCTGCTATACCATTTACTAGCTACAATACTTTCAACACATTATGAAAGCTCACTGTGCCTTAATTTTTCCAACTTTAAATTGAGAATGTTAATGGTACATACCTTATAGGGGTACTGTAAAATTTAAGTGAGTTAAATATGTAAAAGATTTAAAACGGTATCTGGCATGAATTTCTCCATGTTAGCTATTTGTTCAAGATATCCTTAGGATCACCTGTTATGTTCAAGCATTAGATTGGGGGATACAGATTAAAAGAGAACTTCCCCTCAAGTAAATTTTAAAGCAAAGATGCAGATAGGTAACCACATTATTAACAATGCAATTTGGTAAGTGGGATTTGGGAGGAGGGGCACAGAATTCTATAGGATGAAAGATCAATTTACACCATATTTGGGTATATAAAGGAGAGATGAAAACCCTCTCAGATGAAATTACATCTCAGTTAAAAATCTAAGGCTGAGAAGGTTTGAATGGATGTGTTGGGGGAAAGAAGGTTAGAAAAGGTGTTTCTGGGAGAGAAATAAACACATATTCTTCCCACAGCCAGACTAAGAAGGTAATACCGGCATTATTCAGAAATTAGGCCATTTTTTCTTAATGCTCACAAGTATCTTTGAATAATTCATTTTGAGTCTCTATAAAGCAGAAGAAGCAAAGGAAGTATTTCAAAAGCCAAGAAGAAACTATTATAGACCGGCCTACTGAAGTGTGACTGTGAAGTAATGAAACAGATTTTTAAACAAAATGTGACATGAATCTTTTCTCTGATAATATGCTGATCTCCTCCCTATGAAATGCTACTAAATGTTTTTGAATAAGGAATGCATTCATGAATTATATTTTCTAGGAGTAGTGATGGGTTTATACTGAGTCATCAATTATTCTCTCCTTGGGAACAATTGTGTGAATTTGCAAATCAGCTTGGTGTGGGATGGGAGAAGGGCACAATCTGGAGCCAGTCACAAGATGAATCCACTGAACACAAGAGCAATAAAAGCCTGAATTAAGCTTTTTTTAAAAAAAAAATCCATTTACAATCAACTGACCTAAAGTTTTCACTCACTAGAATGAGATCACCAGGGATTGGCACTGGAGGAAATGATTTCTCCACAATCTCTAGTCCCCTATAAAGATGTGATCTTCATTTCCCAAATGGATAAAACAAACTTCCTACAGTATGCAAAACCTGAGCTGGTCTCTCCTTTTAACAGCAGGCAGCAGAAACATAGAAGAATGAGTTTAACAGTCCAGAAATTTAGTAGGAAAGCCACCTACAAATCCTTGTAAGAAACATGCTTATGCAAGGCAGAGAACTGTGGACGCTTTGTGTGATGAAATTTATGAGAAGCCCCAGGGGTCTCTGTATGGATGCAAAGTGATTAAGTTGAGCACTTACTGTGATTGCTTTCTACCACTTAGTTAAGTAGTGATTCAAATGCAGCAGTATGGTTTGGGTGGCAAAAGGGTCATATGCATTCCTAGCTAGGAGTATGTCCTTAATCTTCAATGTCTTTTTTTATCTGCCTCCTTATAAGCCTTTCCCTTTTTGTATTATCCCTATCAAACTCCAGAATTAACACTATCAGGTCTCAGAACTCCTACTCTCTCCACACACACACTCACACTCACACTCACACACACACACACACACACTCTCTCTCTCTTTCTCTCTCTCTCTCTCTCTCTCCCCTTCAGAATTCAGATTTAGAAATGAAGTATGAAGTATAATCAGGAACCCTATGTAACTTTTCCCTGACTTAGAGCAATGAAGAACTTTAATAAGTATGAGCAGGTTGAAATAAACCTGAGAGTCACGTTTGCCTGTCAGCAGGTTTATGTACTTCATCTTGAAGGTTAGCTATTGGCAACCACTTAAGAATTTTTCCTATATAAAGTTTATGAACTAAAGGTCTCACTCTTAAAGACAATCTTGTCTTTCAGTGATCTTAATCCAGTAATTACTCCCACACTTCCTCTTCTTTCTCCTATTTGAATTATGAAAAACCCTTTCATCTCTTCTGAGTAACTTGTGCCATCTGGTTTTTCAGGGATTTCCTGGAATAGTGAGCAAGGAGCTAGTGAAGCTGGGTTTTTGTTGTTGCTGTTGTTTTCCATTTCCCCATCAACCCATCCAAAGTCACGAGACTCTAGTACAGTCAGCACAGAAGTCTTCTCTCACTTCATAAACCTGATCATAGTCTCTACTTGAAAAAGAAACGTATCAACAACAATCATTACTTTCTTATGACAGTTTTTTGCTTCCAGTCAGCTGCAATAACCACATGCCTTTACTATCATGCCCCATAAAGCTCACACAGTATTAAATATTCAACAATGCCCACCTGCAGCACACCGATATGTATAACATATTACATCATTCATTTTATCCACCTTTGCCTCTTCTATTATTACTATTTCCTTATATCCTTACTATTTAAAATAAATTCAATAAACTATTTCTGGGCTCTTCCCTATTTGGGTTACTGCCTTGAGATGCATAGATGCACCTCCCTTTCTTCTTAGGTGCCACTCAGATTGGCTTTTAACCTATTTTTTTTTTCTGTTTCTCTGGACCCGTTTTTATCCTCCACTCCACTCTCCTACCTTTATTGGCTAACTAGTGGCTCCATCAGTGACTTCCTTTTCTCTTTTTCATCCCCTCAAGCCAGTCACATAGCATGTAGCCACAGATTAGCCTTTTCTCATTCACTGCAGCCCCACACTAAAGCCTACTGAAAAACTTGCCCACTTTGGAAAAGAAAAAAAAAATGAAAGGAAATTCCAAACAAGTAGAGTATATTAAAAGAAAAAAAAAGGTTAAAATGTATATTGAGTGAAGACTTTAAAATGTATATTGAGTGAATATCATCCAAGCATCTCTAAAATATTAGGTTTTGGAGTTGGGACATGAAGATTCAGAGATAAATGACTGATGCTCATGTACATTTATATTGTGTGTGGATATGGTGCTATATGTTGGATATTAAAGGATAACTGATCTGCACCTAACATGTTGAAAGAGTTTTTCAATAGTAGACAATCCACTATTTACAACTTAACCCTCTGCCTGGGGAAATCAATGTCCATTCTCAAGCAATCTGCTGCCCTGGTTATAGCAGTTCCCATTCAAAAGAGGCTTGCATTTAGATGCTTGATCTTTCTGTCCCACTCTAGATTTTTGAAATGGTGCATTTTGTGATCATGATTTTTCCCTTGATTCCATTTCCTTATGTCATTTAAGAACATGAGGTTTTTAGTATGACTCACTGAATAGCAAATATAGCATCTTAGTGAACTGCAATTTTTCCTAATCAGAACATAAACTTGCTCTGTAATATCAGGCTGAGTCAGGAAAGTAAAAAATAAAAAAAAAAAGAAAAAGAAAAATGGCCACCTTAAGCTCTGAAAGAAAGGTGTCAAGGTACTTATTAAGAATCACACTATATTCAACATTCTCAGTATTATCAGGTAGTTATAACACTTCAATTTTTACCCCAGATCCTAAGCGAACTGAGATATAAATTGTCTTTAATCCCAAACCACCAAAGTCTGTTTTAAGTAGAAACTAAGGGGCAGATACATTCTTCAACAGTCTTTATATATCCTGGTAGAAAGGAGGTACACAAGAAGAATAATCAGGGATCGCCCTGGTGCAGTGGCTCACGCCTGTAATCTCAACATACTGAGAAACTGAGGTGGATCACTTGAGGTCAGGAGTTCAAGACCAGCCTGGCCAACGTGGTAAAACCCTGTCTCTACTAAAAATACAAAAATCAGCTGGGCATGGTTACAGATGCACATCTGCAATCCAAGCTATTCAGGAGGTTCAGGTAGGAGAATCTCTTGAACCCAGGAGGCAAAGGTCGCAGTGAGCTGAGATCATGTCATTGGACTCCAGCTTGGGTGACAGAGCGAGACTCCATCTCAAAAGAATAAATAAATAAATAACCAGGGATCAAATGTAAAGAGGGCTTCCAGGAAGTCAGTATCAGGAGAAGACCTAAACTGGGCAGCTATTCTGGGATTGAATTCTAAGAGCCAGTCCAGTCATCTTTTTTGTTTTTTTTTCTCTCAGATTCCTCCTCTCTCTCCAACAAACAGGAAGGATTCTAAACCCTGATCAAGCAATTCCAGTCAGGATAAGCTCTGTCTTTAGCCATGGGAGAAAAGCTCAGCTTCTCTGGCCCCTTGCTTTATGGCATTTGCCTAGTAGCAGGATTTCCAAGAATAACTACTGTCTGTGGTTTTCTCAAACCCTACTCCCTAGGGAAACAAGGGAGTGTAAACTTTTTTGGTCCCAAGGTGGTTTTAAGCATCAGCAAATGTTTGCCTTGAGTTTTAGCCAGCATCTTATTTTATCCAAATGAACTCTTGGATCTCAATTTATACAAACTAAAATGCCCACCAGACAGATCAGTAAGTTCCTATTCTGTAACATGAATAGGAACGGAAATAATTAAGTGGAGGCTATGTGACCTCTAGAAACAATCTTTGGTTGAGTGGCAGGTAGAGCAAGTTGGATTTAAAATACTATTTTGAGTCACAATTGATGTTGATTGCTAGTGAACGGAGCTCTTCTAACACACTTCTTTGACTAACTCACAGAGAAATTTAAGAAGGAAAACAGTGTCTCTAAAGATTCATTTGTAATGGAAAATGAAAAACAGAAGAAGGACACTAAGCAAAAAATTCCTAACTTCATTCAGCCCTGCACACATAAATAATCTTTTCGAAGAAATGGTTTTTGCCTCTTGATTCAAAATTAGAATTCCAAATTAGATGGAACACTTATGAATGTCTTAACAAATTTGAGTTGTAAATAAGCCATATAACTTTTATTTCTTAACTTACCAACCGAAGCCTTTACCTGTCATATTAACAGGAAGCTCACCAGAAAACCAGTGTAGTATAGCAGGAACATGCTTAGATGCCAAACCAACTCCATCTCTCTCCTCACCTACCAGTTCTATGATGTGGGGAAGCTTAGAAAGATTAACTCCCAATTTTGCACAATGATAGTTAAGATGGGATTCTCTAAGCAGTCAGAGCATGGGGTTGGATTGATTCACTTCTATTCACCTTTCTTTGCCACATGCTACAACTATGGACACATAGCCTTATAAACAGGACAGAGAAGGCTATTGACAAGTCCTAACAATCTGACAGATAAGGCAAGTCTCTGCAGATACAGGTTCCTAAACAGGCCACCATGAAAACTTCAGGAGAATGACTCCCCTCCCTCCAAGGCTGTCTTTTTAATAGAAATGGTGTATTCATTTTCTGCAGCTGCTGTAATAAATATATAGCTTTAAAACAACAGAATTATATTGTCTTGCAGTCCTGGAAGCCAGAAGTCTGAAATCAGTTTCACTAGACTGAGGTTAAGGTGCTGGCTGGCCTGTGCTTCTTCCAGAGGCTTTAAGGGAGACTCCTTTCCACACTTTTCCCAGCTTCTGATGGCTGCCAGAACTTTGGCTTGTGGCTGCTTCATTCCAGTATCTGCCTCTCTGCTTATATCACCTTCTCCTCGTGCATGTGTGTGTGTGAATTCTCCATCTGATCCCCTCTTTAGAAAGATACCTGTGATGGCATTTAATGGCCATCTGGATGATCCAGGATAATCTCCACATCTTAAGATTCTTAATCACAACTTTTTTTTTTTTTTTTTTTTGAGATGGAGTCTCATTATGTCGCCAGGCTGGAGTGCAGTGGCATGGTCTCAGCTCACTGTAAACTCCGGCTGCCTGGTTCAAGCAATTCTCCTGTCTCAGCCTCCCAAGTAGCTGGGACTACAGGTGTGTGCCACCACACCCAGCTAATTTTTGTATTTTTTTAGTAAAGCCAGGATTTCACCATGTTGGCCAGGATGGTCTCAATCTCTTGACCTTGTGATCCACCCGCCTCGGCCTCCCAAAGTACTGGGATTACAGGCATGAGCCACCGCACCCAGTCAATTACATCTTTAAGAAGCCTCTGCTTCCCCCACATAAATTAACATTCACAGGTTCCAGGCATGAGACACGGATATCTTTTAGGGTTCTATTTTCCAGTCTGCCAATAATGGATTACACATCTTCACTTTGAAGACCTAAATCATCACCCTATTCTCTATCCCCAGTGATCTGCACACTAACAGAACCCAGCAGGTTTTCCTTTTCAAATTTACATAACAAGATTTTTTTTTTAAATCATACTCCCTTTCTGAAAAAAAATCAAAGCTATCATTCAGCATGTTCAGTGTAGTTTTTGCCTCAAAGCCTCAGACCCTCAAACTCAGAAGGCATAAGATCATTATTCACTTGCCCAATGACAGACCTGTCTGCCTGTCCTACTACTTGCAGATACAATATTTACATCTCAGGAATAATGATATCCATCTGTAACATTATCTTTGTAAAATGGGAAGATTGTCCAGTGCTTCAAGAATTATTAATCCCTCTAAGGACATCCAAGGTGACTCTCCAGCTTCTCTCTCACCAAAGCAAAGCAAATAAAGAGCAACATTGTCTATGCAATGCTGAAACAAATAAATATATAAATTCCAATCTATGCTGTGAAGTGGTGTGAAAACCAGGGATGTGACTAACGAGATTCCTCTTCTTGTCCCTCTAAAATATTTTACAGAAGCTTAGTCCCCTACCTTCATGGTCAATATTCTCTTTCCCCTAGGCTTACCCGCTCAATTTATATTATGGTTGGCAGGAGTGGTTGTTAAGGATGTGAACTCAGGCCCCAGAGGCTATGGTTTGAAGCCATGTTCCAGCCTTCTAGCTGCCTAGCCAACAACAAGTAACTAAATCTCTTCTCTATATTTTTTTCTGATCTGTAAAATAAAAGGGTCTGCTTACTGTCTACTACGAAGAATAAATACATAAATAAAGTGCTTAGTATCTGCCTGACACATGCTCCACACATAATAGACATTACTATTATAGTCCTCTTTCCCTTTCTCGTTCTTTCTACATAGAAAGCCACCATTTGTTCACACCACCCCTCCCACCACCCCACCTCCATTCAGTGAGAGCTTTGACACATAATTTAGAGGCTTCCTTTCTACTTCAAGGACTGGAATGTTGATAGATGATTTCTCATCCTCAATGATGATTCATTTTCAAGCTTTAAATCTCCAGGGGGGTGAATTTAAGATTCAAGAACCTCCGTTCCCCTCATATATGACCTGTTCATGGCCTTAAGAACTACTCTTTGTCATTTGGATTTAAAATTTATATTTTGTTTTTTAAAGACGTCCCTCCCTTATTGGCATAAGCTTCAGACTTCACAAAATCTGAACCTATATCTGCTCTTTGCAGTGATCTTCTGCACCTCAGCCCTATTCTCCAGTGGCCACTCTGGAAATTGGCAGCAGCCTAACCTACCCCTGCACTGAAATCACCTTACCCTGAACATAACACTCTAATCTTTACAGATTTCTTTCCAGCATTCCTAAGGATTTAGTTTTTGGACTGTGTCGTTTTGATCTTTATAAATTAATAGTTAATTTTTTTTAAGAAAAGTATAGAAACTATTTGATTATATTTTTAATCCACAGTTAATCAAAAACTCAATTATTCTCCTATGTAAAATGTGCCCAACAAATCTGAAAACCTTGCACTAAAGATACTAGCCAAGCCAAGGCATAAACCAAGCAGCCCTTATGAAACACAGATCATCAGCTTCAGACTTCTCTGTTTTATGTCAGAACTTTCCTTACTATGTTGGTATTCATCAGAGATATACACAGTGAAATTATTTTCAGGAGTTCTCTAACACCCAAAATATACCCAATTTCACCAATTACTAAGAGCTTTACTTCAGAGAAATAAAAATGTAATATGAATGACTTTATCTGTGTTCTTGCTTTAGGCCCAAACCTAATATTTCAGTGCCTTAACCATCAAAAATCTAAATTTAAATTTACTGGCTGAAATCAAAAATGATGATATTAATGAGCTCCAATGATCTGCTTAGGGTGTTTTTTTTTTATTGTTCTGGAATAATGTAAACATTAAGAGGGACTACACTGTAAGTGTACCAGAATTCAGACTGCTGGATTTTAATTCCTGACCTACCTGTTGTGAGACCACAGCCAATCTCTCCTTTCTTTAGTTTCCTCATCTTTAAAGTAGAGATACTGCAGAATCTACACAATCAGGTTGTTTTGAGGGTTAAATAAGTTAAAATGTGGAATAGTAAGCAATCAGTAAATGTTAGCTATTTTTATTACACAGTAACACTTTAAACAACAGGCCAACTACTGGAGCTCCATTAGAAATATTTCATTAAAATTTTTAATTTTAATGAAAAATTTGTGTAGATTTTTAATATGAACATATTTTTATATAAGGCTTTACCTTCAGTGTAGACTAGACTAGGATTCACTTCTGAAATGAAAGGTTATAGGAGAAGGAGCTTATAATCTTGATATACAAACTTTAGTAATATAATCTAAGGAATGAGTTTCAGATAAATTGTCTTTAAAATATGCATTTACATGTAGAGTACAAACCAGAAACTTCAAAGACTAAAGGCATAGCTAAGACTCTGTTCCTTATCTTGGAAGACTATTCTTAGGAAGAGTAATTCTCTCTTCAAATGTTTGTTAAAGACAACACTGTGATATAATTAGACTATAAAATAATAATAATAAATGTACACTCTCATTAGCTTACAATCTGGTAAGAGAGAACAACTAAATACACCTTTATAATACTGTGAAAAGTACTATGATAGATTAACATATAGGGTGTTAGAATATTTAAGCTTAAGGTTTCACTTAATTGTAAATAGCTCACCCTCTACAAGACCATGTTGACCATATTAAACAGTTTAGCCATTTGTTTTCGTTATATATATATAAAGTTTTCATACAATGTGTGTATATATAGATGTGTGTGTGTGTGTTTTGAAACAGGGTCTCACTCTGCTACCCAGGCCAGAGTACAGTGGTGCCATCTCAGCTCACTGCAGCCTCAACTTCCTGGGCTCAAGCGGTCCTCCCATCTATGCCTCCTGAGTAACTGAGACCACAGGCCATTTTCATTATTATCTTCATTTTAGACTTTAGTTACTAATGAGCTTATCTTTATGACATCATGACCTGAAGCCATGAAAATGTGTTCTGTTCTATTCCTCAGATGAAATTTTCATGTCAAAAAATGTTAACATTGCTGGTTCATTTTCTCCTTTAAAGAGGTTAAATACAGAGCTATTCTGTATTAGTTAATACAGGTATGTGTCCTAGAGTCTCCTTACACAGGAAATAATTAAGCCCACTTGTCATCCTTACCAAAATAGTGCCTGGGAAAAGAAGAAATCCCAGGAGAGGATTAGTGCAAATTTGCATCAGATATACAGCTAATCCAGCACCAAGATAGGATTTGCATTTCAATCAATCAAAGCACAGGGACTTGCATTTTGACACCAAATGCAGAAAGTCAGAGAGCTACAGTTAGACCTTGGAAGGCTGCTGATTTGGAAATGTCTTATGTGAGTCATTCCACTCTGTGGTGTAAAGAAATTGAGGACTTTTCCCAAGGTGCTAAAGGATGTGGAAGTCATTCTCCCACCCACTAGGTGTGGGTGCAATGACTGATGCATCACTGGGTGTGGCTGAGTTATGACGCAACATAAATAAAGTCCTAGCAATGCAATTGCTTAGAGTGAGCAAAATTCAGCCTCACTTCAGGATAACAGCATGCAGCAGTTGCTCTCTCTGCCTCCCAAGAGCAGAAATAAAAGAGATTGTTAAAATGCAGAAAGGAGGAGTGAACAATTTTCTCCCCCTTATGTTTAAGGAGGGGTCTAGAAGACAGATGTAAGTGAAATGAATTATACGTCTCAACCTCCTTCACTCTTATCTGGAGTGAATAGACTGCTTTGTCATACAGCTGCCTAAACCTAATCCTCCACACTCCCATAATCTTCTCAGTCTGAGTATCTTTGAAGCCAGGATTTAAAATCCTATAAATAGAAACAGGATTACTGGTTGCAGACTGCCGAAAAACTTTCAGTGCTTCCTGGAAAGTTCAAGGAAGGATGTATAATGGCATGAGAAGAGGTGAATGGAGAAGGGAAATGTCAATTTTTAAGAGAAATAGTAAACTCTAACTTAACACAGTATTTCAATAAATCTGACTTTTCTTTTTGTGACCCTAAGAAATTTTTTGATTTTCACAATTAAAAATTGCTTTGTAATCCCAGCACTTTGGGAAGCCAAAGCGGGAGGACTGTTTGAGGCCAGCAGTTTAAGACCAGCCTGGATAACATAATGAGACCCTGTCTCTATGAAAAAACAATTATTTTTTAATTAGCTGGGCATGGTGTCACGTACCTCAAGTTCCAGTTGCTCAGGAGGCTGAGGAGAGTAGATCACTGGAGCCCAGGAGTTCAAAGCTGCAGTAAGCTATGATTGTACCACTGTACTCCAGCCTGAGTGACAGAGTGAGGCTCTGCCTATGGAAAGAAACAGAGGGAGGAAGGAAGGAAGGAAGGAAAGAAGGAAGGAAGGAAGGAAGGGAGGGAGGGAGGGAGGGAGGGAGGGAGGGAGGGAAGAGAAAGAGAGAAGGAATGAATGAAAAGAAAGAAGAGAGGCAGAAAGAAAAGAGAGAGAGAAAGAAAGAAAAGAAAGAGAAAGAAAGAGAAAGAAAGAAAAGAAAAGGGGAGGAGGAAGGAAGGAAAGGAGGGAGGGAGGGAGGAAGGAAGGAAGGAAAAGAAATTGCATTCAGTTACTTTGAGTTTTTATTTAGAAAATGTCCAATTGTCTTCCACTGATTGAAATTCATCTCTTCTATAATCTCTGCATCACTGCTAAGGCTGGCTTAAGATACCCATCCACAAGCAATAGGAACACTTTTACACTGTTGGTGGAAGTGTAAATTAGTGCAACCATTGTGGAAGACAGTGTGGCGATTCCTCAGTGATCTAGAACCAGAAATACCATTTGACCCAGCAATCCCATTATTAGGTAAATACCCAAAGGATTAGAAATCATTCTGCTATAAAGACACATGTACACAT
>CAUYLG010070497.1:0-21404 GCA_963573385.1 Cacajao melanocephalus
CAGAGTCGTCCCGTATACTCCGCGCCGTGAAGCGCCGTGCTGGGGCACCAGCAAAATAGCCGCGCCGGTCAAAAAAGTAGCTCTGGCGACCCATGTGGCTCCTCCGCCAGGGATCTCCTAGTCTGTGGGCAACAAAAATTCATCTGAAAGTGCGGCGTCCACTCGCTCTCTATCTTTCACTGGGAGCTACAACCCTGAGCTGTTGTTAATCGGCCATCTTGGATCTCGCTTGTTGGGTTCTTATGTGAATTGGTGACTTTCTAACACCTCTCAACTGTGGTAAATTGTATCCATTTTGCCTGTTCCTCAGCTTATTCCTGCTACATGACTACAAAGCTCCAAGTTGTATGTGTTTAAGAACATGTAAGGTTATTATTATTATCAGCTTTTAAAATATGTCTTTATTACAGTTATCCAGATTGCGGTTTTATTTCCTTTGTTCAAGGCAGATACGAAAATGAATTCAGGAGAGAAGCCAATTTAGAGTCATCATTAATTTCATTTAGTAGGTTATCTCTTCAGTCCCTAGCACTGGTACTCTCTCCTTCTTATAAATGCATTTTCATTCCTTTAATTCTCTTGAGCAAGGTTTAACTCACTATTGATGGCCCAATATCAGACCTTTATTAAGTCAGAATTCTGCATTTTGGAAGCTTTCCCCTGTGGCACATTTGCTTTGAATGAGGACTTCATTCCCTATATTTCTTCTCCTTGGATGGGATATCATTTAATAAATTAATGTTTCAGACTTTATATATAGAAGTCCAGATAAAAACCAAAATCAAATAAGTCAACTTTTATTTAATTTTCTGTATATACATTTTATTGTGGTCACAAATTATTTACTTGATAAGATAGTAAATTCCATTTCACCGGAATTATCCAAGCAAAGGTCAAGTTGTGAAGATTCCAAGGATATGACTCTTGACTCCAAGTTCTTGGCAGATAAATGGTTTTTATGTTGTAATGATAAAATATCTGCAAGCTTGCCTTAATTTCTCATACTCTGTCCAGATACTAGCAACTTTCCTACAGTGATGCTTCTGATTTCACTCCTGGGTATTTTTTGCTACCTGTCTGCGGCATTTTTCTGAGTTTCCTTCAAGAAGTTGTCTTCCCCTGCCAATTGCACAAATCGTTTCCCAGAGTTCTCTGTTCAGCCTTCTTTCCATCCCAATCTCTATAATCTCTTCATGTGATATCATCTACTACCATGGCTGTACCTGTACCATGGGCACTGATGACTGCCAGACATCCCTAACATAAGCTTCTGATGTACATGCAATACTCTCTACTTAGTAGCTGTCCTACAAACACCTCATAAACAAAATATCCAAAGTGAAACTCATTGTCATTTTCAAACCACCAAATATATATATATGTTTTATTTTACATACATATATGTTATTTTTCTTACATTCTCTATGTAGGTAGATGGTACTACCATGGAACCTATTACTTTTTCTCCTCCTGTCCTGTCTCATGTCCAAAAGATCAAATCCTGGCTATACATACTACTACCTTCATTCATTCAGAAAATATTGATTGTGTGATTGCTATAGGCTATGTACTTTACCAGATGCTGTGAGTGAGTGGAGATGTGAACAAGGTGGACACAACCCATGCCCAAATGAAGCTTAGAATACATTAGGGAAAGATAAAATTAAAATTGTAAAAATAGATATATAAAAGTAATTTTCAACCCCTGCTATAAAACAGATGGGCTCAAATAGACTGAGTTCTTCATGCATCCTTGCTTCTAGAAAAATTGTTAAAATGGTCCTGAACTCATATTTGCACATTAAAAAAAACCTAGATTCCAATATTCTGCAGTTCTTTCCAAACAGGTGATTACTTGTCTATATAAATTGCTTGGGGTCTGAATCATTTGCACACTGAAGACCTTCTTTCTTAAAAACTCATTTTGCTTGCAGAATTCACTTAGTCCAACCTCTAACTTATATGAAATTCACTTTTACGATGGTATGACCTGCTTTTGAACCATCAAGCTTTGGGCAACTCACACTATGAAGAGGCAGCCTACTGCACTTTTTAATAACTTTACCTGTTTGAGAGATCCTCCTGAAATTTCTCTCCACTGCTGTTGTTCTAGAGTTACATATCTCATATAACATATCTCATATTGTTCTCTTGTGATTGCATCTCAAACACCAGAAGATAATTTTCTGAAATTTACGTTCTCTGGGCCAAATATTCTTAATTCTTTCATGTGATCCCCATGCAAATTATATGGTCCTCAGACCTTGCATTGACCCAAATCCTGATGGCACTCTAATTTTTAATTGTCCATATTAAAATGTAATGTCCATAACTGAACACAAAGCTGCAGATGTGCATGATTATAAAAATCATAAACTATTCATTGTATGCCTTCTCCGTGTGAGACACCACGGTAAGAACTCAATTGTCTCATTTAATGAGATAACTTTATAGGATGCATACACTTATTATCTCCATTTTTGCTGATTTGGAAATTGAGACTCAGAGTGGTCAGTCACATGGCTTATTAATAGTAAATGGCTTAAAAGTGGCAGAAGCCAGTTTGTACCTGTTATGCGTGCCTTCAAAGCCTTGCTCTTAGTCACTTCTTTGTTCTGTTTCCTCTGTAAATAAAACAGAGACAACAAATTTTCTTTACCCCTCTGTGCCTATGTAATTTTAACCTATCTTTTATTATAGATCTTAATCTATAATTTTGAATAATGATGATACCTACCTCATAAAATCTATGAGAAATAAGTTATGAAATAAACATTTAATGTTCCATGACTAGCACATGAATTTTAAAATATGAACACTTATTAGTATTGCCATTATTGTGCCATACAATACTTGATAGTAATTAATAATAAATGATTTAGTACTGAGATACTGGATCCTAAGAAAATCAGAGTTTATAGTGAGTGGCAGTTATCAAGGGAATGCAGAGGTTTCTGTATTCCCAGCATGTTCCTGTAATAGGATAGACAGGCACTGTGGCAGCAACAACTCCCAATTCTTAATGTCTTAAAACAAAAAAAGGTTTATTTCCCATTTATGCCATGCTTCCAGCACAGTTTCTAGGATGGCGCTACTCTATGTATATACTCAAGGTACAGGAACGATCATGGCTACACCATCTTGCAGCCATCGTATCTGGAACCTGTTGCCACTTTGACTGCAGCAGAGAACAAAAGAAACCCAAAGATCATGCACAAACTGTTCACCATTCCAGCTCAGTAGTGATTCACTTTTTACTGACCAGAACTAGTCTCCCAGGTCCACCAAACTCCATGTGAAGTTCATGAGCCCAAGAGGAGAGGAAAACAGCATAGGTGAAACCAGGAATAATAGTTTGACCACACAGAATTGCTTGCTCTGGACAGTCTCAGTCTGAACCCATTATCCTAGCATTTATTATCCTCAAAAATGCCCTGGTTTGGATGATAATCTATATGGTTACTCTGAGTAATGTCAACTTCTAGCTTCCTGTCTACTTCATGAAAAGTCACTTTCTGAGAAAGGCCGACCCTCTCCACCTAATCAAAAGTTAGACTTCCATTTTCTTTCTATCAACCTCCTTTATTTTCATCACAGCACAGATCACTATTTCTTTGCTTATTAGGTTGGTGCAAAAATTATCATGGTTTTTTGCCGTTAATGTATATGTATGTTATACATAATAGCAAAAACTGGGATTACTTTTGCACTAATCTAATATTATCTATGGTTCTTCATTAAAATGTAATTAATGAGAACAGGAGTCTTTTTTTGTCTTGCTCAATCCTGGCTTCCCAGTTTCCAACTCAGTAAATGTTTGTTGAGTATATGAGAGAATGTACCTTTTTTTTATTTCAGTGAAACATTAACTGGAAAAGACATGAACATTTCATTAAAATATTAAAAATTCTTCCACCAGAAAGGAACACTAAAAATATTTTTCAATAGCAAGTATTGATGAAGATGTGGGAAAATGGAAACTCTCATCTATTGTTCTTGAGAATGTAATTTGATAAAACCACTTTGGAAAACAGTTTAGCATTTCCTAGTTGAGCAGATTATGATGTACATTTTCTACCACCCAGTGCTTATTCTGAAGTATGTGATCTAGAGAAACTTTTGAACAGTGCTCCAGAAGACATGTATGTACTATTCTTTTTTTAAAAAACTGTACCTTAGGTTCTGGGGTACGTGTGCAGATCATGCAGGATTGTTGCATAGGTATACACATGGCAATGTGGTTTGCTGTCTCCATCCCCCTGTCACCTATATCTGGCATTTCTTCCCAGGTTGTCCCCCAACCTCCCTATCCCCCACTGCCCCTCCCATAGTTCCCCCAAACAGACCCCAGTGTGTGATGCTCCCCTCCCTGTGTCCATGTGTTCTCATTGTTCAACATCCACCTATAAGTGAGAACATGCAGTGTTTGATTTTCTGTTCTTGTGTCACTTTGCTGAGAATGATGGTTTCCAGATTCATCTGTGTCCCTACAAAGGACACAAACTCATCGTTTTTTATGGCTGCATAGTATTCCATGGTGTATATGTGCCACATTTTCCTTGTCCAGTCTATCATTGAAGGGCATTTGGGTTCGTTCCAGATCTTTGCTATTGTAAACAGTGCCACAATGAACATACGTGTGCATGTGTCTTTATAATAGAATAATTTATAAGCCTTGGATATATACCCAGTAATGGGATTGCTGGGTCAAATGGAATTTCTATTTCTAGGTCCTTGAGGAATTGCCACACTGTCTTCCACAATGGTTGAACTAATTTACACTCTCACCAACAGTGCAAAAGTGTTCCTATTTCTCCACAGCATCTGTTGTCTCCAGATTTTTTAATGATCGCCATTCTAACTGATGTGAGATGGTATCTCACTGTGGTTTTGACTTGCATTTCTCTAATGACTAGTGATGATGAGCATTTTTTCATGTTTGTTGGCCTCATATGTGTCTTCTTTTGAAAAGCGTCTGTTCATATCCTTCACCCACTTTTGAATGGGTTTGTTTGTTTTTTCCTTGTAAATCTGTTTTAGTTCTTTGTAGATTCTGGATATTAGCCCTCTTTGTCAGATAGGTAGATTGCAAAAATTTTTTCCCATTCTCTTGGTTGCTGGTTCACTCTAATGATTGTTTATTTTGCTGTGCAAAAGCTCTGGAGTTTAATTAGATCTCATTTGTCTTTTTGGCTTTTGTTGCCAATGCTTTTGGTGTTTTAGTCATGAAGTACTTGCCTATGCCTATGTCCTGAATGGTTTTTCCTAGGTTTTCTTCTAGGGTTTTTATGGTGTTAGGTCTTATGTTTAAGTCTTTAATCCATCTAAGTTAATTTTAGTGTAAGGTGTCAGGAAGGGGTTCAGTTTCTGTTTTCTGCACATGGCTAGCCAGTTATCCCAACACCATTTATTAAACAGGGAATCCTTTCCCTATTGCTTGTTTTGTGAGGTTTGTCAAAGATCAGACAGTTGTAGCTGTGTGGAGTTGCCTCCGAGGCCTCTGTTCTGTTCCATTGGTCTATATCTCTGTTTTGGTACCAGTACCATGCTGTTTTGATTACTGTAGCCTTGTAGTATGGACTATTCTTAATATAAAAATTGTGTTAATCTGAATGTCCATCTACAGTAGAATACACAAATAAATTGTGGGTATTCATATAATAGGATGTTAAATAGCAGTGAAAATGAAGGTAGCACAATTACACACACCAACATGAATGAATCTCAAAAGTCCAATGTTGAGAGAAAGAACAAAGCCAGAAGAAAATACATAAATATTCCCTTCCTTAAAATATGAAAAAGAAGCAAAATTAACATAAATATTTTAAAGAAACATGCACAGTTGGAAAAACTCTGAAAAGAAAGAAAGGAAAAATCAATAAGAATATTAAATTCAGAATCGTGGTTATTGTTGGGGTCAGGGAGTGAGATATCATTGTGGAAGCGTACATAGGATTTCAAATGTATCAAGTATATTATTTATCTTGAGCTGAGTGATAGGTCAGTGGTTGTTTTATTATTATTTGTACATTTTTTATGTGAATGATCTATTTCACCATGAAAATCTAATCAAGGAAAATAAGTGGAATTGACTATTTTGGTTTCTGTATGAATCTTGTATGTTGTTTTACATGGCTACTCAGCCCAGGAGTAGCCACGTGAAACAACATCAAATTATTCAACCCATTGTGTGAGGATTCACATGACTTTTCAGAAATAAAAGAGCCCTCCAACCCCTATTTCACCTGCAAAAAATAAATCCCACTTGTTATAATTTCTCTTCTTCTCCTTGTGGTTGATATTTTTCTCTCTCCAGCTCCATTTTTGTCTCTTCAACTTTCTCATTTGTTCATAGCTGTAATTTATATAAAATTCTAAACTAATCTCAGTTTGAGCTGCAGTTTAGTTATATCATACAAGATGAGAAAATTCAGATTGGAGGGATTTATGCCTTCCATTTACAATGTAAATGATTTATGTTCCTTTTAAATCAAAGCTTAATCTTGACTTAATGTACTTGAGGTCTATTAAGGGGCTACACAAACACACAAAAATATATATGCAAACACACACATACATATACATATATATATCCATGTATTGGGATTAATTACATCTGTACTTACGAGCTCACACAGTATTTGAGATGATTGAATGACACAGAGTACACAAAAGAACCAAAGATAATATAAAGTTCTAGAGACATTTCTGGAAATGGAGAGGCAGTGTAAAGTAAAGTTACGGTAAGTGTAGACTCTAAAACGAGACAAGGTGGGTTCAATCTTGGCTTTGCCCCTTACCAATTAGATGTCCTTATGTCAGTTATTTAAACTTTCTAAATCTCAGATGCCTCCTCTGTACAATGAGGATATGGTAAGTAAAGGGACTTCACATAATTGCTGGAATAATTAACTGTGACAATGTGTGTTCAACGGTTAACATAAAGCCTGACACGTGGTAAGTTTTCATTTCACCAGTGATAAAACTAGACTGGGTTCCATGTTTGTGCCTTCCATTCAAATAAGTGTTTGGCAAGTGGGTCTTGAAAGGGATAGAATGCCCAACAGTGACCAAAATAAACTTTTTTATTTTTTTCAGACAGAATCTTTCACTGTCACCAGGCTGGAGTGCAATGGTGCTACCTCGGCTCACTGCAACCTCTGCCTCCTAGGTTCATGTGATTCTCCTGCCTCAGCCTCCTGAGTAGCTGAGATAACAGGTGCACACCACCACACCTGGTTAATTTTTTGTATTTTTAGTAGAGACCAGGTTTCACTATGTTGGCCAGACTGTTCTCGAACTCCTGATCTCATGATCCACCTGCCTCAGCCTCTCAAAGTGCTAGGATTACAGGCATAAGCCACCGTGCCCAGCCAAACCTTTTTCTAATGCAGTGTTTGCAAGATATTCTGTGCAGAACAAACTTTGTTACAGTCTAGCATCCTAAGGCAACCTGAGATGGAGTGAGATTTTACTAAAAGAGAGATATCAAGAGAGAGAAAGAAGAGAGGGATGAATATAAGTTGTAAGAAAAATGAGGAGAAGGCTAAAATAGGTAGATGTCACAGTGGCCCTGTGATACTTTGAAATCTGCCCACCATCAAGAGATGCAGTTATTGTGGAGCTAGAGATGTCAATGTGTTGAGACCAGAGCTTTCTTTAGCAGTCAACAACAGGTGCAAATGACATTCTCTATTTCATGGAGGTGCTAGAGAGACGAAGTGGAATTATTGATACCTCAGCAAGTGCCAGTATCCTAGAAAGATCCAGTGAAAAGAGCAATTGTCCCAGAATACAGCAGCTTTAAGTGGGGTTGGGAATGCTCTGAAGTATGTTGGCGTTGATTCCTAAGATGTAAGAGCTTAAAGGCAATCCAGCGACTGGCTAATTCAAACCTTCATGGTCTAGAACATAGGCAAGTAGAGCAGTGGTGGTACAGAGTCACTTTATGAGCTTTGCTACACCCCAGTGTTGTTTCAGTCTATCAGTTTCCCTTTTTCTCAGGTTTCTAATGTCCCAGCCACTCACTAGACCTTTTTCCCCCAATGCCTCTATGCAATCCCTATACATAATACAGAAGAAAAAAGAAAACAAGGAAAAAGAAAAACCAGCAGGTTTCCTTTAGAAAGCTGCCTATCAAATTTCCTTCTTGGAAAGTCACATGCACAGTAGCTCTTAAAGCATATAAGAAATCCTGCACATTAATGTCGCATGTGGACACTAGCAAAAATAACTTGGGGCACACATTTTGGAAAAATATAATAGAATTATGGTTTTCTGTCTGGCAAAGTTTTATAGCTGAGATATCTCAGAATTATAGGAAGGAAAGAAGAAAGGAAGGAGGAAAGAAAGTAAGGAAGGAAGGAAGGAAGAAAAGAGAGAGAGAAAGAAATAATGAAGGCAGAAGAAAAGAAAGAAGGCAGGAAGGAAAGAAGGAAGGAAGAAGGAAGGAAAGAGGGAGAAATTAAATATATCAGCTGGGTTCAAAGAAATATTCTAAGTGTCCACATCCAAATGTGACTGATATAGTAAGTCTGTAGAGCAGTCCTAGAATGTACATTTTAGTAAGGAAGGACCCTATGTGATCCCAGTTCAGGTAGTCCCTTAACCACTTTCAAGAAAGACTATTCCATAGTCATAAGAGAAATTGAAAGAGAAAAGGATTTTATAGTGTTCGAGAACCAAGAATAGTCCATCAATGGTCTTGCCAACAAAAATCACAGACCAGGTCTCAAAGTATGGTCCAAAATGTGATGTGCTCTTTAAAACCCAGGTACCTGGACTGTAACCCATAGCTACTGAATCAAAATTTCTGGACTGGGGACAGAAAATAGGCTTATTATTCAAACTCTCCACATAATTAGAAAGCATGATAACATTTAAAAATCATTGCCATAGATAATGTAGGAAGACATTGAAGCATGATTTTCCCCAGAACTCTGAGGTTAATGAGCATTAATTTGGAGGTTAATGAGCATTAATACATTTTAGTATATGAGTTCTAATACTGACCACATAATAATTTATTTCTAAATAAACTCACAACCACTGAATCAAAAAGTGGCCAGCCTTTCTATTTTCATATATACATTTGGGAACAAAAACGCAGCCCAGGAGTAGGCATCTGAAATAAAATTTTACCCTGTTGGTAATCATAAATCTAATTGCTGAAGAATTGCCTAGAAAACATAGTGAGATAATCCCCATAGAGTTGAACTCTAGGAGAAATATTTGCCAAATTACTGTAATGATAAAAGTTTGAAGTGACATTTTATTCTCACAATTGTTGCAAATAAACCTGCTACTATACTATGTATTGACCTTACAAACACACGCAATAGAGGAGATTGTTACATCAGGGAAAATTTTTGTGCTTAAAAACAAAATGCATCTCCTTAATTTATTTGTATACCAGAGAAAAGAATTGTTATGGCAAACACTGGCTGCTCTAGTTTTAAAACAAATTGAAAGGGAATACAATTGTTTCAATATTGTGTTGTTTACTATGCCTATTAAAAGCTCCAGATGAAATTCAGAATTCTTATTCCAATTTTTTGTTAAGATTATTTTGTTCTCCATCAAAACCATTACTGTGTTGCAAAATCCATCTGCCTTCACTGATCCTAAAGGTAACTACATTAAGCCAAGCTGATAACTGCATGTGAATACATACAGAGCTGGTGCCATTTATGAACAAGCACCTCAACATACTGTTTTAACAACTTATTCTTCTCAGCTTGACAAATATAAACATTTGTATTCCAAAGTAATTTACATTTTAAAATCCCATGCCAAGCTCATAAAATAGAATATTGAATTTTAGCACATAAATAAGCTTTTCTGAAACAAAATGGAAGATTCTAGTAATGACTTTTATGCAGACAGCATACTTTACCCATTGGAAAATCTAACTAGCATACTTCACAAAAATAGAGTGGGGAAGTTTGTACTCTTTAAAAATAAAAATATGATGAATATATGTTGTATCCACATTGATTTTATCTGATATGTCCCTCAAACTCAGAATGTTAATTAACAGGCTAAGTTCTAAGGTCTCATTTTCAGAAACTTATGTTTAGAGGTATAATGTCACAGCTACTTCTACTGGCACTTGAAGGGATAAAAAGAAATATGGCTTTATAACGAGGACAATATAAAAATGTATGCCTACAGTTATAGGACTACACCTGGAGTATGGCTTTTTGAAAATGGTGAAGTAACCCTGTTCAAATGCAGACTATTATCAATTGTCCATTTTTTCAGTAAGCATACGGAAAGGGAGTATGAAGTTATCTGAATTCTTGGTAAAATTAACTATCCAAGCAATGAAAGCCATGTACTAGTGGAGTTGTGTTTATAAAGAATTTAATGAGTATTGTCTAGTGCTTCAAAAGCACTTTTCAAAAGGCAGTGTAATCTATTTTAAAGTGCTAAGGTTTTAAAATGAATCAAAACTTACTTCCAATCTGGCTTTGCCATTGACATTGTGATTACAAGCTATAGGTTGTATGCCAAGAAACCTCTGTGACCTTAGGAAAGTATTTTACATCTTTAGGCTACTCTTTTTAATCTATAAAATGATAATACTACTAGTAAAAATAGTATCTATTTCAAATACCTGTGTTACAATAAATAAAATAATGCATGCAGACAATGTTTGGTATGAAATAAACTTTCAATGAAATGGAGCCCCAAATAAAAATACTGGTTATCTAAGTCTAACTCAGAATCCGTTCTTTTTAAAATGTAGTAATTTTGAGGAGATGCAAAGATACAGAAATTACTTCAAATCTAGAGGTAACAAGGAGGTAAGAAAAGTTTAGGGAAAGAAGAAATTTAAATAAAACAAAGCAAGAATCTCACTAAATTGGAAAAATTAAAATTAAAAGTGTTCATAAAAGTAGTGTGTACTTTTAGTGAAAATGTAAATGTTATTTGGAAAACAAGTTTACCTTATTTGAAAAAGTCAAAAATGTACATACCACAAGACTTAGTAGTTTTACTTCTAGGCATATATCCTAGAAATGTTTACTGGGAGACATGTACAGGAATGTTTGCAATAGCCATGTTCATTGAAAAAAAGTAGAAAACAAACAAAATATCTACCATGACTAGAACAAATCATAATTTATGGAAAATCCATATTATGAAACACTGTGAAAGGTTAAGCGTACATTGTTGAATATCTTATTTTTGTTGTCTGGCTTTAGAGTGTTGGGATTTTTGCAGACGAATTTGATTCCCTTAAGGCCTGCTTTGCTATGATGGGTCTAGATTAGCTTATACTTCAAAGGTAATTTAGCTCTACTGCTAAAGTGTGACACCTTTCTCTCTAAAGAACATTCGCTAAGTGTACTGTATGATCACCAAGGATACCCTGCTCTAATAGGTTGGCACTTAAACATCTCCTCATTTGTAAGAGTTGCAGACATGCTGAGAATAAGAAAAAAGCAATTCACAACCAGAGAAAAAATTACTACTAGAAACAAACCCAGAAATTGCAAAAAAGATAAAAAATACAAGAAAAGAACATTTGTTTACATGGTACTTTTTTCTTTTAAAAAGAAAACTTTTATATATGTCTACATATTTGATGTGTATTGCTTATAAATAGTATATATAGTTGGGCGTTGTTTCTTTTCCCAAGCTGAGTTTGGCAATCTCTGCCTCCTATTTGGAATGTTTAGATAATTATATTTAGTGAAATTATCATTTTGGTTCTGGTTAAGTCTATCATTAAAACAAATTTTAAAAAATCAAAACCAAGTGTATGACAATTGCTGAGATACACACCTTAAAGAGTGCATCTCATTAATTGAAATACTTAATACTAAAATATAAATATTAAAAATTAATAACCTTTCAACCAGAGAAGTTAAAGGATACCCTAGGAAACTCTAAGATGTGGAAGGAAAAATACATTAAAATTATAGAAAATAATAAAATAGAAAAGCATAAAACAATAGATAAAAGCTATAAAATCAAAAGCTGATTTTTGAAATAATAAAATTGATATGACTATATCTAAGCTAACTGAAGAGTAAAAAGGAAAGAAGACAATATCATCCATATTGGGATTAAAGAGTGGATATCACTACAGATCTGAATGATATTAACAGAATAATAAAAGAATAATATAAAAATATTTACATGAACAAATTAAACAACTTATTTAACATGGGAATTTTTTAACAATCAGCTTTTGATTTTGTTGCTTTTACTTATTGTTTTAGTCCTTTCTAGTTTTTTTAAATAATTTTAATATATTCTTTCTTCCACTTCTTAGAGTTTAGTAGGCTGTACTTCTAACTTCTCTAGTTGAAAGATTAATTAATCTTAAATATTTATATTTTAATATTAAGCATTTCATTTCAAAAATTAATGACTAGAATTTACTCAAAAAAAAAAACCCTAAAATTTTTAATAATATTATGATGGTTAATACTGAGTGTCAACTTGATTGGATTGAAGGATGCAAAGCATTATTTCTGGGTGTGTCTGTGAGGCTGTTGCCAAAGGAGATTAACATTCGAGTCAGTTGACTGGGAAAGGCAAACCCACCCTCAATCTGGGTGGGCACAATCTAATCAGCTGTCAGTACAGCCGAATAAAAGCAGACAAAAGAATATGAAAAGACTAGACTGGCTTAGCCTCTGAGCCTACATCTTTCTCCCTTGCTAGATGCTTCCTGCCCTTGAATATCGGACTCCAAGTTGTTCAGCTTTGGGATTTGGACTGGCTTCCTTGCTCCTCAGCTGGCAGACGTCCTACTGTGGAACCTCACCTTTTGATAGTGTGAGTTAATACTTCTTAATAAACTCCCCTTTACACATATACCCTAGCCTATTAATTATGGTCCTCTAGAGAACCCTAATACAAATACTTTATCCAATAAATAAATTAATTCTTTATTAAAGTCATTCTGAAAATGAAAATTTCTGGGCTAGATGGCTCCACTGGTAGATAAGACCAAAACTATCAGTAAAAAGTGATACGAATCCTATAGCAAACTTCTTAATAAAATAAAGGAAACCATTCCCAACTAATATAAAGGGTATTATCCTAAAACCAAAACGGAAAACATTACAGAAAAAGAATACTGTAGGCCAACATCTCAATTAAATATCTATGGAAAAGTCCTTTATATATATTAGCTAATAAAACCCAGGAGCATATAAAAAGATAATGTACTACAACTAACTGTAACTTAACCCAGGAATGAAGGATTGATTTTCATGTTAAAAAATGAATCAATGTAATTTACCAAATTAACAGATTAATGTACTAAAAACAAAGTATTATCTCAAAAAATATAGAAAATAATCTAGCAAAATTCAATACCCAGCTATGGTAAAATAGTTCATGAAGGAGCTCCCTCAAACTGATAGAGGGCACCTATGAAAAGAAATCTATGACTACCATGATATATAATGATATAGGACTAATTGTTTTCCTTCAAAGCTTGAAGGAAAGGTAAGGATTACTGATCTCACCACTCCTAATGAATACAATAAGGCAAGAAGTATAAATAAAGGCAAACGATTAGAAAAGAAGAAAGTCTTTGCAGAGAACATGACACTGTACATAGAAAATCCTAAAGCATTTATAAACAGCTACGAGAATGGATAACTGAATGTATCAGGACACAAGGTTGAAATATAAAAATTAGTGGTATATTTATATACTAGCCATGAAAGTTTGAAATTAAGAACAATCATATTTTAAAAACATAAAATTATTGGGGATATATTTGTAGAATATGTTGGATCAACTAGATGTAATTGATATTTATAGAATATTTCATCCAAGAGCAGCAGAATACACATTATTCTCAAGCTCACATGCAACATTCAACAAGACAGACTACATTCTGGAGCTAAACTTGGAAACAGAAAAATAGCTGGAAAATTCCAAAATATTTGAAGATGAAACAATATGCTTATAACACATGAATCAAACAAGTAATTCTCAAGGGAATTAAAGTACATTTTGAACTAAATAAACAGAAATACAATTTATTGAAAACTAGATTTTAATTCTTATGAGATTTCAGACATCATTTTTAAAAATTTAAAATTTTTCTTTTCAATTTTTATGTTAGGCCTAGGGGCACATGTCAGGTTTGTTACATGAGTAAAACATAAGAATGGCCAAAAAGAACATAAAAAAGTACTCTACATAATTTGTCAGCATGGAGGTGTACAATATTCACAAAGAAATGTCATTTCATGTCCACTAGATTGATAAAATTTTAAGAGAGAAAATGACAATATTAAATATTAGCAAGGATATTGGGATCCTGGAAGCATTTCACTGGTGGGAGTGTTAATATTAAATAACTTCGGAAAACTTTGGAAAACTCAAAAGTTAAACGCATCTGTTCTATTAGATAACAATCTCATTCCTAGGCACTGAGCCAAGAAAAACAAAACCACATTTTCACAAAAAGACTTATACAACAATGTTATAGCAACTTTATTTATAAAACTCCTAATTGTAACAAATCAATTGTCCATCAACAAGAGAATGGATAAGTAAATTGGGGTATATGTACGCAATGAAATAATAATCAGCATAGAATGAAACAAACCACTGATAAACACAACAATATGGAGCTACACACAAAACTGATAAATAGTGATGGACATCAGAACAGTGGTTCTCTTTTGGTAGGGGAAGAGGTGCAGACTAGAAGAGTCATGATGGAACTTTCTGGCAGAATGGGAATGTTCTATATCTTCATTTAATTGCCTCAATCACTTAAATTGAGATATATAAATTGATTCTATATCTCAATTTAAGTGATTGAGGCAATTGCCAAAACTCATTGAAAAATACATTTAAAATCTGTGTCTTTAAATGTATATAAATTGTAAATATTTTTTTAGGTATCTATGAGAAACTTTTTTTTTTTTTTTTTTTTTGAGACAGAGTCTCACTCTGTTGGCTAGGCTGGAGTGCGGTGGTGCAATCCTGGCTCACCGCAACATCCGCCTCTCGTGTACTAGCAATCCTCCCACCTCAGTCCCCTGAGTAGCTGGGACTACAGGTGCATGATGCTACACCCAGTTAATTTTTTGTATTTTAGTAGAGATGGGGTTTCACTGGGTGGCCCAAGGTGGTCTCTAACTCCTGAGCTCAGGGAATCCACTGTCCTCGGCCTCCCAAAGTGCTGGGATTACAGGTGTGAGCCACCGCGCCTGGCAGGAGAAACAATTATAATGGTTCCAAATGAAATGAAATAATGACTGAAATCGATGCTGCAAGAAGAGGAACTTAGTTCTTTGATAACTTATCACAGGGAAATGTGTACTAGTCAGGGAAACTGAGGAAAGCCTCCTTGAGATTGCAATGCTTGACTTAACATCTGAAAGTTGAGTATAAATTAATTGAGGAAAGGGCTAGAGAAGCATTGTAGGAAGAGGAAGCAGCATTTGTGAAAAAAAAAGTATGGTGAGTTTGGAGTGGACAAAAACTAAGAAAAGGATAAATCAAAATTAGGATAGAGAGACTAAGAATCAGACAGTGCAGAGCCTTGTAGATTCAGTAAGGTATTTTCACTTAACACTAATGACAACTGGAGGCCTTTCAAGTCCTTTTATCAGGATTGTGATGTGATCAATTTGCCTTTGGAAGAAATCACTCTGGCAACAGGGTGGACAATAAAAAGAGTCAGGGTAGATAAGGGTAGACCAGTTAGGAGACTTGATGAAAACCCTATTAAATTGGCCTGTTTTTGGATGACGATAGTAGCATCCAAAAGAAATGAGAAATGGATAGTAGACCCAGGACTTGATGATTTCATTTACTTTTAAGTGAGGGAGGCGTAAAGGTCAGGATCATATTGAGTATTACTCCTGTGTTTCTGGCTTGTTCAATCAGGTGGATGGTGATGCTATTCTCTAAAACAGATCATTGGGAAGGAATTAGATTTGGATAGGAATGTGGAGGAGGGTAGTAAAGGAAGATGCTATGTTTCCCTTTGGGCACTGTATGCAAAATACCTTGTAAGAGGAGTCCCCCAGGTTTGGGGTACTGAAATGAACTGGGAGTATAAGAGGTTTATTAGGGGGACAAAAAGAGAAGAGAGACAAGACTATTTAAGGAGATCCTCAGCCTGAGGTTCTGGTCTGAAATAGACTTTGCCAACTCACTGGAAAGCTTTCAGATATTGGGTAGAAATGTCCAGGACCAAGTGTTCCTCTCATGTTCAGTCCTTGGCTGGAAACTGTCCCCAAGATTCTAACCTTGGCTTGAAAGATGGGGCAGACCCTAAAGGTGCTAACAGCAGGGGCTGTTATTAAATTAAGTTTAGCCCAAAGCTGCCTGCTTACATAGCTTAAGTTCAGCCTAGAAGTTTCTCCATACATCGTGAACTATAACCTAACTGGATATATAAAGAGACTTTAACCTACTCTTGTACCAATCACAGAGTTGCAGTCCATCAACTGTTCAAACTGCATTTCAATAAGGCAAAGTCCAAGCTATAACCAATCCAGCTGTTTTTATACCTTACTTCCTTTTTCTGCATATCACTTTCCTTTTTCTGTCCATAAATATTATCTGACTATGTGGTAGCCCCCAGGAATCGCTCTAAACCTACTGTGTTTAGGAGGGCTGCCAGACAATTCTTTGTTCAATTAGACACTGTTAAATTTGTCTGAAGTTTTTCCTTTAGTGCTGTGAACTGCACTCCTTGCAGTGAAATAGCAAGGTCTTTCTTGGATGGAGATTTAATCACGCCCCTTCATATCTGCCTCAAGTATTTCAGAGGTGTCCAAGAGCTGACCATCAGAATGAGTCATATACTTGAAAATGTCATCCAAATGTCCTTATTCAGAGCCCTGTTATTCTAATTTTTAATTTCTTTTACATCCCAAGCACATATCTGCTGGCCCATATGGAAATTTTTGTCAACATATATTTGTCTTGGCAAATATTGGACTCACTGTCCCGAACCTAATTATCAGAAGAGCAATCTTTGGCTGGCTATCTCAATGGCTGATCATCTCAACAGTATTGTTAGTATTATCCACACAGTTGCTAGTCTTCTCTCTAATTACAGTTTAAACAAGTGCAATTTGGAGCCAGTCCTGAGGAATATTCATTTCAGTTTTATGTGCAAATAGGTATTTTTCATGTAACTTATTTTGTTTTGAATTTCACATTTCCTTATCCAGAAATAGGGTATGGTGTTTTCAATAACTACATTGCAATTTAATGCTTTATCCTTATAACAATCTTCAAAACATCAATCTATTATGTTTCTCTTATACTTTCCATTCCTAAAGGCTTTATTTGTCATAATTGTGGCAAGGATGAAATCTGATGAACCCTAATTTTTAAGCTCCCTTTTTCTCTCCTACTTTTACTTCATTTATCTTTGAAGCTCTATTTGTTGGCTTTTAAATATAATTACTTTTTTTCTAAAATGCATATGGATCACCAACAAATCAGTTGTACCTAAAACTCTTTTCTACTATAATTAAATATCACACATGAGCTACAGAAAATGCAGGTAGAAATAATAATGGCTGGATCCTAGGGAAGACAAAAAGCTTCTATACTTTGGTTGGCTTAGGATGAGGGACACTGCTTATTACTTCATATTATTATTTTTAGGAGCTTAGGAATATATGTCCAGTCAGATCCAACCAATTTTACTAAGAGTAGTACTGGGGACAAAGAGGTCAAAATGAGTGGGTCAAAGGTAAAGCCCAACCACTTGGCTTCAGGATGGAAGGAGCCTTCTAAACAATCTCTTATTTCTCCTGTCCATATTCATGCTAGAACTAAAAGATATAAGAAGTCATGTGTGCCTAAATAATTTCTTTGTCTGACAGTGTTTTGAAAATGTGATGTCTGCTTTGGGCCCTGTTTGCTTTCTGCCTGCAGAGCAGAAAGAATTGTGTGTTCATCCTCACTAGGCAATACTATGATAACCAAGAAACTATTGATGTTAGTGTTTATTTATTCCCTATATTATTAAATCCCCACCTTCCATGCCTGGTCTTGGCTCTGTCCATATTCCTGGATTTGAATCTTTAGTTCTACATTCTCCAAACTCCAAGATCAAAAGGTCATGTGTCAGCTCTCTTTCTCAATCTTGGTGCGAGTGTATATTGATAAAAAGTTGTTCAGAAAAATAATTTCCCATTATATTGTAAAGTTGAAAATTATCCTACTGTATGATCAAGATATTTCAATTAAAGGAATAGAGCATAGAGAAATTCTTGCAGTATATAACTCAGAAAAACTCTTTTTTATGTTCACCAGAATTTTCATAAACCTTTGCAATATAAAATATTATACCATAGTGAGTATGAATGAACCACAGCTACATGAGCCAACATACTTGAATTTTGGAAGTAGGAAGCCAAGACTACATTAAGAGTTGATTTCAAGAATCAACCATGTACCCAGAAGACTACATTAAGAATAATAGTTTTTAATGCACAAAATAAATAAAAATAAACATAGGAATACTTATATATGGTCAACAAAAATTATTAAAAAATTAAGAAGAATTAAATGCAAATTTCAGGATAATGGTTACCTCTTATGGGCAGGCCAAGATTGGAATAAAAGAATTTGAGTTGCAGATAGATTTAATGGTATTGGTAATTTTATGCTAAAATCAAGAGTGTTCATTTTGTTGTTATGCTTTCTGACTCACATATACATTAAATATATACTTAGTCTACTGAAATGATTTTGTGATCCTCTATTGGGTCGTGAACTAGAGTTGGAAAAAATTCTTCTAGAATTTATCAGATTTGCTTGCTGTTAACAAATATTATTTAAGAAAAGGAATTCATTGTCTAATATGTTTAAGAAGTTTCAAGTTAAACAAGCTCATTTATTACGGGGCATTCTTTCTTCTTAAATGCCCATATATGTTAACACACAATGTGACTATCCAAGTAGGGGATCTGGTGTTCAGTTTCCCAAACTTAACCAATAATGGAGCAACTTGTGGGACTAGTGCAGTACAGAATGCACTCGAGAAATATTTCCTTAAGGTCATAGCTCCGTTTTTACTATTTTTCCATTTCTCTATGCTGCAAATTCTTTGTTTCACTTGTGATTTCCCCAAACACATTAGTAATGATTAGGCTTCATGAAGTGCATGAAGTGTAGTGATACAAATAGACTTAACAACTGAAAACGCTGAAACTATTAGAAATGTCAAGAAACCTCCCATCTTCACAAGAACATCTAGTAGCACTCCTAATCTCCTCTTATTGAACCTGATTTGCCCGTGTTAAAAAAGAAGGAAAGACTTTCCAAATACTTAAGTTGGTTATTTATCTATCCAACTTATTGATTTTTATATTAGCTATCATTTTCTGCCAGTTAGTGAAAATCTATAAGCATTCATTGGGTTTAGCAAAACGGACTTCTGTCTCAGGATTATTTATATTGTAATTTATAAGGGATAATGCACTCTGAGTTTCAAACAACTGACTTACAAACAACTTACAAATGTATTCTGGAGAGATTCATCAATAAACCTGGATCTGCTTAATACTGAATCTTAATAGGTTAAGACATTACCAGTGATTAAACTCCTCTATGGGTATTGCCTTCTCAAGAAGAGTGAAGTGATCTGAGCCCTAAAGACTTAGGGTGGCTACCACAGCTTGAAAAAATTTTCATGAGAATATTGCTTCATGACAAGGAACTCAAAAGTAGCTGAGAAGATACCAAAGACAATTTTCTTATTTCTATTTTATTTATCTATCTGTTTTTCTATTTTATTTTCCATGATAACATATTCTGCCTCAAATAGAACACATTATTAGTCTCATCTTAATTTCTGCTCTATAGATGGGAAAAATTGTTTAATAATTGAATTTTCATGGCTAGGCACTTTAGGATCAATCATTCAAATTTCCTAAGTACCTGTATATCTTTTCACATGAGTTCTGACTCAGAACCTTGGCTTTCTGGCAACTGGTATTTGTTTCTCCCAACGCAGTGGAATGCAGAAGCTGGCATGCAGTAGGTCCTAAAAGCTGACTGTATGCATCTCATCCCAAGTCTGCTTAAAATCAACTCTCTTGGGGGTATTTACATTAGGGAAATGGTAAAATGCTACAAATTTCCTTTTGTTTTGTTTTTGGTGGTCAGCTTGCCAGCACACAGCTTCCTGACATAGACAGCCTTTCTGGGTACCCACACGCAGTGGGTCCCAAGCTTTTGTCCAGCATCCAAGAATGAGGATGCACTGACAGCCAAAGAATGAGCAAGATGGAGAGTTCTGAAACAGTTTTCCACAGGAAGGGTATGCAGGGGTGGTCTCACTACCTGAAGGTGGCTGAGCCTGAGGCTTTTATAGGCTCAGAATAGGGGATAGTCAGGCCATAGGTAGTATTGAAAAAGGCAACATTCGATTAGTTGAAAGGCATTATTCAGAAAGAGTCAATCAGGAAAGAGTGGGAAAACAGGAACATATGTTCTCATTATAGGTTGTGGGTTCATCTGGGACCAGCAGTCTGGTCTTTCAGCCTTCAGGCTGTTTTTTGGCTTGAAGGTAGGGTTTCACCAGGGACCCATCCCTATCTGCCTAGTTCTTTGCCTGCCTCCTGCCACTATCAAATCCCCCCTGCTGAAGAGGTATGTATAACTGCCATTAGAATAGGGACAAAGATGGATCTTAACTGCTTCCTGCTAGCAGGGGGTGCTGTTTTGGGAAAACAGCAGTCAGATCTCCCACAGAGGCCTATCTGAGGGTCCTCAGTAAAAGCAAGCCATTGTCTTAGGCTTCAGTTTTATGACCATTTGGAGTTTGATGTTCTGAAGGCAAAAAAAGATAAACTGGGTAATCAGAAGACATGTATCAAAACTAAACATGGAGGTAGGGACAGGTGAAAAATCCTGAGGCTGCTGATACAAACAGATAACTAGTGGCTAGTGGCTACAGTTATGCCTGCTAAGATTTTGGTACATGGGGCTTGCTTTGGTTACTTCTCTTTGTCATATTTTCCCAAATAAAGAAACCTTCAGGCTATGGGTACCCTTATTTACTCCTATTACCCAGCAGGATTTGCAGGATAGTTCCGCAGAAGTAGAATACTGATCCAGATTTTTATATTACCCATCTCTTTTGTTTCTTCTGAGCTGCAGCCAGAGATCATTGGTTGGTTCACAGGAATAATCAGGGTTAGACTAAAATGTAGGCAAAAACTTAAAGACAAGAGACTAGAATTTAGTGACAAGAATATGATAAATTTTGTTTTTTTTGTTTTGTTTTGTTTTTTAAATTTTTATTGTATTTTATGTTTTGGGGTACATGTGAAGAACATGCAAGATTGTTGCATAGGTACACACGTGGCAGTGTGATTTGCTGCTTTCCTCCCCTTCACTTATATCTGGCTTTTCTTCCCATGCTATCTCTCCCC
>CAUYLG010070498.1:0-19941 GCA_963573385.1 Cacajao melanocephalus
TGTTCTCATTGTTCAACACCCACCTATGAGTGAGAACATGTGGTGTTTGATTTTCTGTTCTTGTGTCAGTTTGCTGAGAATGATGGTTTCCAGATTCATCCATGTCCCTAAAAAGGACACAAACTCATACTTTTTTATGGCTGCATAGTATTCCATGGGGTATATGTGCCACATTTTCCTATTCCAATCTATCATTGGTGGGCATTTGGGTTGGTTCCAGGTCTTTGCTATTGTAAACAGTGCCACAATGAACATACATGTGCATGACTCTTTAAAATAGAACTATTTATAAGATTTATAATTTTTTGCATATATACCCAGTAATGGGATTACTGGGTCAAATGGAATTTCTATTTCTAGGTCCTTGAGGAATTGACACGCTGTCTTCCACAATGGTTCAACTAACTTACACTCCCACCAACAGTGTAAAAGTGTTCCTATTTCTGCACATCCTCTCCAGCATCTGTTGGATCAATTTTTTAATGATCGCCATTCTAACTGGCCTAAGATGGTATCTCAATGTGGTTTTGATTCGTATGTCTCTAATGACCAGTGATGATGAGCATTTTTTTCATATGTTTGTTGGCCTCATTTATGTCTTCTTTTGAAAAGTGTCTGTTCATATCCTTTGCCCACTTTTGAATGGGTTTGTCTGTTTTTTATCTTGTAAATCTGTTTTAGTTCTTTGTAGATTCTGGATATTAGCCCTTTGTCAGATGGGTAGCTTGAAAAAATTTTTTCCCATTCTATTGGTTGCTGGTTCACTCTAATGATAGTTTCTTCTGCTGTACAGAAGCTCTGGAGTTTAATTAGATTCCATTTGTCTATTTTGGCTTTTGTTGCCCATGCTTTTGGTGTTTTAGTCATGAAGTCCTTGCCTATGCCTATGTCCTGAATGGTTTTGCCTAGGTTTTCTTCTTGGGTTTTTATGGTGTTAGGTCTTATGTTTAAGTCTTTAATCCATCTGGACCACCCACCCTTTTCTATACTGATCCATTTGCCCCTTGCTATTCCATGGGGCTGAATGCTGATTTCTCATAAATTGAAACTGAAAATAGAAAACGACAGAATCCTCATTTTGCTGAAAGAAAATCAGCTGTCAGCTAACAATTATATATTCAAACTTCTATTGAGAGTGAAATTAAGAAATTATCACACAAAAATAAATATATAACATAGAGACTTTGCAATCATAAGCCAACTCACAAAACTTTCAGACTATTTCTTTCAGACAGAAAGAAAACATTAAGTGATAATAGGTAAGCAAAAGTGATAATAGGTAAGCAAAAGTGATAAGCACTTGGATAAATAAAAGTGTGGTCAACAATAACAATAGTGAATTTGTAGAAAAACAAGTAGAACTAAAATATTGGACAACAGTAATATGTAAATAGGAGTATTGGTGATCAGAATTAGTGTATCCCATAATCGCTGTATTAATCAGGAGGAAGCAAAAAAAATTGATCATTTGAAATTTGATTAAGTGTGCATGTAAAAAACAGCTAAAAATATATATATACACCTGAAGTAGAAAAATTAAAATGAAGGAAAGATAAAAAAGTGCAAAATCTTAATCCAAAGGAAGACAAAAAAACAAGACAGGAAAAGGGAAAAAAATTATAACATAAAAAGCTTATAATTTGATGACCAAATGCAAATGTAATAGGATATTGTATAAATATGAATGGACTAAATGCCTCATCACAAAGTACAGTGGATAAATCTATATTTAAAAAATACCAAAGCAATATATATATTTATATTTATACATTTATGTTTACATATGAACTAATCAAAAATCTAAGAAATGAAAAATATTGACAAGCCAAGGGTAGAAAAAAACCTATACCAGATAAATATTGGTGAAAAGAAGCTATGGTAACTAAAATATTAGGAAAAGATGTGCATATATATTTTAAGGTAAAGTGAATTTCTAGAGATAAAAGAGATACTATATAATGATACAATTTTCATTTCACTGGGAAGATATAATGTTTTGAACACTGGAGGCCCCTGATATCATACCCTCAGCTACTAAGAGCAATAGGTGATGTCTAAGAGGAAAATAGACAAAGACACCATTAGAAATATCAGTACCCCTCTTTCAATAACTTATAGTTCAAGTATACAACAGAAAAAGGTAATGTTATAGATTTAAATATTATTCTGAACTGGATCTAATAAACATATAAAAAACATTAAGTCCAATAAATGGAGCATACCTATATGCTATAGTTTGAATATTTGTGCCCACAAACCCCACGTTGAAATTTGTTTCCCAATGTTGGAGGTAAAGGTCTAATAGAAGATGTTTGGGTCATGGTGGCAGATCCCCCATGAGAGGCTTGATGCCATCCTCACAGTAATGGGTGTGTTCTGGCTCTATTGGTCCCCATAAAAGCTGGTTGTTAAAAAACAGTCTAGTGTACCACCCTCCCTCTTGCTTCCTCCCAAGTGATGCGATCTCTACACATGCCAAATCCCTTTGCATTCTGCTATGAGGAAGTACCCTGATGATCTCATGAGATGCTGAGCAGATGCCAGCACCATGCTTCTTGTACAGCTTGCAGAACCATAAGCCAAGTACATTTCTTTATTAATTGCCCAGCCTCAAGTATTCCTTGATAACAATGCAAATGGACTAAGAAAACCGATTTGTCCCAAACTGACACCAAACAAAAATTGGCTGTCAGTATGCTAATCCAAATGGTGAATTCAATAATTTATTCTTTGAATTTATTCAGAACACAAACACTCCAGTGGAACTAAGTTAAAAATAAATGATAGCTACTTAGAAAAATAATTTTACATTCAGAAATTTAAAATTATGTTTCTACAAACATGAATCAAAGAAGAAATCCTGATATAAGTTAGAAAATTCTAAGAATTGATTGACAATAAAAAAAAAACGTTGAAATTTGTGGGATATGATGAAAACATCATTTAGAGGGAAATACATAGTCTTAAAACTACATATGATAACAAAAGAAGACGGGAAGTTATAAACACACAAACTGAAAGAAAATTAACAAGGAAGGAACTAAGGAAAGTAAAAAGAAAAAGTTAATAAATACAAGCATTCGATATAGCAACACAGAGTTCCATTTGTCTTTAAGAAATTTAATAAATCAGACAATACTTGATCACATAAATTTTATTGTGAAGAGATAATTTTATAAGGCAAAGAAGAATATGTAAATAAATAAGCTAAAATATATATTACTGTGTTACATGTATTTATAATATAAAATAAATCACTATGGTAAGCATCTCAGTTTCTAGTTATCCCTTAGGATTTATATCCTTGTGTAATTATCCCTCCTTGAATGTGGGCCAGACGTAGCAATTTGCATCTAACAAAGAATATAGCAAAAGCAATGAGATGTCATTTGTGAGATTCAGTTAACCAAGGTTTCCATCTCACGCGCCCTCTCTTACTCTCTTACTCCACGGATCTGTTGGAAAGTCAGTTGCCATGTTTGGCAAAGAACTCAGAGGATTCATCAATTACCTGACACTGAAAAACTGAGGGCCTCAGTCCAACAGACCCTGAGAATCTGAATCTTGCCAACAATCACATGAGTGAACTTGTTAGGAGATCATATCCAAGTCAAGCTACAAATGGACCCTTGTATGAGAGGCACCCAACTAAACTGCACCCAGTTTCCTGATGCTCAGAAACTGTAAGCTAGTAAATACTTTCTCTCATAAATCACTTATTATAGGATAATTTGTTTCACAGTAACAGCATATCAAAAATAAGAGATTACAAATAAATAATGCAAGAAATTTCACAAATGTAGACAGATGCAATCCTACTAAATATATCAGTGAAGAAGAATAATTGCATACAAAGAATACTGTGTCATAATTACAGGAATGAGTGTTTCACATTAAAGAACTAACCCATATTATTTACCATAAATTATTTACCACATAAAACAATTTAAAATGGAAAAAATTGTCATCTCAATTTATTCAGAAGCATCTAATAAAAGTCAACTTCTTCTAGATGAAAACTTCAAACTGCTGATAAAAATTATTAAATTAACAGAGGCACTTACAAAATTCTTAGAGCAAGCATTATAATAAATGGTAAAATATTAATGTATTTACTATATTTTAACATCAGAACCAAGAGAAGTATATCCATTTCCTCGTCAGTATTTTACTTGAGGTGTTACCCAGAGAAGTAAAAGAAAGTAAAGGTTAAAAATATTAGTAAGGATTTTGAAAGAGAGAAATAAATTATTTTCTAATAGTAAAAGATTGTTTTATTCTGTTACACTAAAATTTAAAAAATATATTTGTTTATGAAAAACACTATAAAGTGAGTAAAAATGCTGAACAGGAAATACATACAACACACAATTAGCAAAAGTTAGTATAGATAATAAACAGATTAATATATAGTTCAATAATAAAACAGAGAAGGTGAAAAACTGGCAAAAATAAACATAAATAGACATTTTGAAAAGAAGGACATACAAATGGCACATAAACATGTACATTACCACTTACCTCAGTGACAACCAGGGAAATATACATTAAACCACAATAATATGTAATTTTATATCCCTCAGATTTGGAAAACTGCAAAGCCACTCAAGGTCTTGTCTAGCTGTGTAAAGAGATGATATAATGAGAATTCCAGACTGTGATTGTATAAACTAGCACAATTTTAGAAAATAAATTAATGTTACTACTGAAGTTAATAAAACATGACGGAGCAATTCTATGCCACAGCATCAGGAGACTATATAAGAATATTCCTCAAAACATTCTTCTTGATATCAAAACCAATCATCAATCTGTAGGATTTCTAACAATAGTATGGGTTAAATCTTGTTTGCACATCATGAGATATTCCACCCTAATCAAAAGGAATACTGCTATCTTCATTCACTTGATTCAATATTCTAATCATGATACTGACTGAAAAACTAAAATCACAGCTAGATTATTTAATATACTTCATTTATGCAAATTTGAAAAACAGGAAAACTAGGTTATGCATACTTATGAACACAGAGGTAAATATCACTAGTTAAAGCAACAGCACAGCAGAAAAGTCAGGAGATTGGTAACCTCAGGGGTAAAGAGAAAGCTCTGTAGCGATTGTACAGCATGCATGGGGTTCTGATAGGACTAGAAATATTTTATCTTAGTCTAATAATATGTGGAAGGGTATGTATCTTATTATCATTCTTTAAACTCTGTGCATGCATTTTAGTATGTACATTTCACAATAAAAACTCATGAAAACTTTAAAATGAGTTTTTAAATCTATGCAGTCTTGCAAATATTTACCTCATTTTCATTTTCAAAAGGCATTTATTGTCAGACTCCAACTAAGTATTTTCTAGCAAAATCATAAACCTCCTAATGACTGTTTTGAAAGAAGTAACATCTCTACCATCATTTTTAAAAAATTCCAAATCTGTGATTTTATTGAAAGCATTCTTCACCCTATGAGATATGTCATATAGTATCTTTGAAATTATTTTTGAGTTTTTTTGTGAACTCATTACTTCAAAGCTGATGATTCTCTATTCTTTATGGAGTCAAGAGACATCTAGATTTATGCTTTGTTGAAAAACCAAAGCACTGGTGTTCACATTATGTTAATATCGTAAATGCAAGAAATACAAAATCAGAGAGAAGAAGGGTACAATTTCTCTGGTTTTTCATCTTATCCCTCTGAAAGTCATGCCGAAGTACCCTCCTACCAACTAAACTCTCTCGGGGTGTGTGTGTGTGTGTGTGTGTATGTGTGTGAGTGTGTGTGTGTGTGTGTGTATGTGCATAAATAAGAAACTGTCCCTTTTTTGAGCTGAGGTCTAGTTACTGCTGTAATGAAAACAATAATATTAATTATTTATGAAAATGTTAAAACCAATTTATTTGACTAAAATACTTTTACCCAAATCATTAGTAAAAGGATCTGTAAAAAATAAACACACAAGAAATTTTAATGAATCAATTTGTCATTTTATTTCAGAATGTTAATGGTACACCAATGTCAAATTATTTCTCTCACTTTTCAGCTGAAAAACAATATTTTGAGCTAGACTTTCAAATATCTAAGTTAACTATTTTCTTGAAACTTATTCTTCATATGAATGGCATGTATTCAAATTTCTTAAAATTCTATTCAAAGTTATAGGTAAATTATGAAATAAGTAGTTATGCCAATATGCTCCTGAGTGAGGCATGACAGATTAATAAGCACTTGTTTAGTCAAAGATATTTGAGAGGTACTTAAATTCCATTATAATGCTTTCTAAGTGTTTAAATAAACAAACCAAAAAAAAAAAAAAAAGCAAAAGTATATCTACATCTAGGTTTGGACAAGAGGCATTGGCATCTCTTCTGAGAATGTAATAAACATTATTTGTAAGTATCTTATTCAAATCCTTACACATTTTGGTCAATTATATATATTTTGATTTGATTGTATTCGATTGGTGGATGCATGATATTCAAAGAGATGTGATGTATCATTTTAACCTCAGGAGTGACATTTTGTTTTTCACTATTTTGTATACATATGGTGAAAACAACAAAATAGCCAATTGACATTTATATAATCAAGAGTACAAATAACCTCCTTTGAATGTTTCAATCTTCCTCATAACCATTACAAAAATTACAAATTATAAATAGCACCTAATGAAAATGCCTAATACCATGGTGAGGATGGGGTTGGGAGGCATGCTAAAAGCTTCTAGAGCAAATTAAATTTTAATCAGATATTTAAGTATATAAAAATTAATTTTATTGGAAAACTGTAACAGTTTTGAATGTTTTCCTAAAGTATATGAAAAAAATGTAAAATTTGACATTTGGGACTTTATATTGTGTCTATTCTAGATTTCCCGTTATTTACCTAAAACTATGGGGGAAATGATGCCCAGATTTATCTCCATGAAACTTCACTACAGGCAGCTCTCATACTATAAGTTGAGAGAATATGTCAGTAACAATAAAAAAGATATGTAAGAATCAAGAATAATTTTAAATGTTCTATCATGTAAAATAGCCAATTCTCACATTATTAAATAAAAACTAAGCTCTGGATTGGGTATCTGTTTAAACATTTCACAGTGATAAATTTTGAGGCAATTGGTATAGCTTTGCTCCTTTCACCAATTTAAGAATTTAATAATGTACACTCAGAGAAGGGACAGTTCAAAATGAATGGCATAAAATAAAAAAGAAATAGGATTGTCATAGTATATCCTTACTTTTTTTTACAACACTATGCAGAAAGTACCAATTAATAGATGAGAAAGTTAAAGCCCACAGAAGTTATGTAAATTGCTAAAGTTCACACAAGTATAAAGTAATTAACGCAGGATTCTAAGCCATGCAGTCTATCTCCAGAGCCCATACTCTTTCTTAGGTACTACTCTAGAGGCCCAGAATAAGGTTTTTGAAGTAATTTGAAGTTTCAGAAGAAAAGGAAGAGCATCTCTCTGAAACTTTTCTGTTTCATAAGCCATAACATCTTCAGAAAGGGGAAAATTTTTAAATGTAAGAAAATATAGTAGTTACCAAACAAAAAAAATATATCAGAATGAAATAAGATTGTAGACACATCATATGGAAAAAGATTATGATGAATAAAGATACAATAGAGGATGAGTTAAAGCATGTCAAATATTTAGCAAACCACCTAGCACATAGAATGTCACTAATAATTCGCTATTATAATTATTATCAATCCTTTACCCCTAAATAAAGCAAGTTGGATACAGTTTTTATTGGTAAATCATTAATATATATTTTTGTTTCCTGATGGGTGCAGTGGCTTATGCCTGTAATCTCAGCACTTTGGAGGCCGAAGCAGGGGGATCACCTGAGGTCAGAAGTTCAAGACTACCCTGGCTAACATGGTGAAACCCCGTTTCTAGTAAAAATACAAAAATTAACTGGGCCTGGTGGTGTGCGCCTGTAGTCTCAGCTGCTTCGGAGGCTGAGGCACGAGCATCGCTTGAACCAGGGAGGCAGATGTTGCAGTGAGCCAAGATCGCATCATTGCACTCCAGTCTGGCGACAGAGCAAGACTCTGTCTCAAAAAAAAAAAAATCATATATATGTGTGTGTGTGTGTGTGTGTGTGTGTATATATATATATATATATATATATATATATATATATATATATACATGTTTCCAATTGGCAGAGGTTAGACTGACAATCCTTGTCCTCACTGACTGCCAACACTACACTCATATCTGAATCTTGAGAGCAGGTGTTTTGTTCATGACTTCACTATCAGTACTAGTCATTAATAGTCATTTCATTATTAATATTTGGTGAATTTTTCGAGACTTCTACAGTGATTGTCAAATTTATAAAATATGACCAATTAAATTTAAAGAAGTACTACAAATATGTGCTTAACTTGTCTGTTCTCTCACTTCTGGTTCTTATAAATGTCTTTCCCATTCACTTATTTGATTATATGTATATTGAGAAACTATTAAAAGCAAGGCATGTTATAAGTTCTGTTTTGCTTACTATGTATTAGACCAAATTCTGGTATAGAATATAATCGAAGAAAATAGACCTAAACTGAAAAGGAGATTATGTATGGAAATAAAAATTTTTACAAAAGTCTAAGAGAAAAAACGTGAAAGATCATAAACTCAGAGACATCATGTCTATTATGGCAGACAATGAATTCAATTACTTGAAGAGTTTTAACTAACATTGTTGCTATTTATTGTGTGGTTAGGTCTTACAAGGGCTTCCTGGCTCTCTTATGTGTGTAAATCAGAAATATAAATAACATAAGGGGAAAAACACATCAATTTCAATAAAAACTGAATAAATGTCTATAGGGGCCCAAAAGTCTCTTCACGAATAAATTAGAAATTTATGAGGCAATGTCTAAAAAGTATGTGATGTGAATGTTTTTTGTTTGAAAATACTATGACCTGTCAAGTTGTCATTCATTAGCAATGTTGGAAAACTTTTCTTAGCTATTCAAAGTTTCTGGAAAAACACAATTTAAGGAATTCTTCTTTAAAAATGTATAATGTGAATAGTTTTCAATGCACTTGAGAGAAAAATCAAAATCAGGAACTAAAGAATGTGAAAGAAAATATTGGAATGTGAAAGAAAGTATTGTATGAAAGTAATTAAAACTAAAAGTAATTCTATAAAAATATTCATCTTGTTATAAATCAGAATGTAAATGCCAATAATTTTTATTGATTGAATTAATAGGAATGAAAAATCCAAATTATGTTATATTAACAAAGATAATGAGTCAATATTTACATTGCCTCTGTCAAGAAACTTGAACCACACCTCACCTCCCTCAGACCGGTAGAGAAAACTGTTAGACACTTTTGTTTTAACTGTTCTTCTCTTTCTATAAGTGTGGCAACATGTCCAAAATGAACTTTGAAATCTTGCTTACATTCACTGCTTTATGATTATCCAGGATATTCCAAACATGTTCTATTTTATTTACTAATACACTATTTCTCTTTTCCTCTTCTCTCCTAAGGACATAGGTTATTGAAGACAGGAACAAATCATTTCTTCTAGAATATGTTTCAGTTTGGTGAGAGAAGGTTATGTTATTCAAGTATCATCAGTAGGCCTTGTCTATCATGGAGCACGAGGGTCCCAAGGGTGACACCAACTCATGAAGTTCCAAGGGAGTCCCTAACCACCAGGAGACACAGAGGTATAACTAGGCGAGTACTTTGAGAGATGTATTACAACTTTTTTCACAGACTTTTACCTCTTTGAATGCAAAGTAGAACCTTACCTATGTTTCCTAGTTTAGTGGTTTTGCTTTAGTGTCTAAAAATCTCAAGAGATTAAGACTGTCCACATAGCTCTGCTTTTTGATAATGGTTTACCTCATAATCAGTTTGTTTCTCATATCCTTAGAGTACAAAATGGTAAAGATAGTAACTTAATTGTTCATTTCTACATTTGTAAAAAATAATAGTATAGAGCAGTCATAAGTAACAGATTCACTGAAGACATCCTTTCTTTCTCTTATAGACAGCCTGACGTGGCCCCTCTCCAGGGCAGCAACTTTTACCACTAACCATCAACCTTGAGGACTTAGAAACCTATCCATTGATATAAAAGTTCCTTTCATAATTCCCTTGGAATTGAGGAAGTACATTATTATCATTTAGGAATTAGAGGACTTAATAGAACCCCCAATGTTCTTCTGTGACTCCTAGGACATCTGTTTCTACTGTGTTCATCAGTCAAATAAATCACTGGACAATTATGATTTGATAGACCTCATGAGAAAGCTGTGCAGGAAAACATGTATATCAAGATTCCTAGGCCTGAAACAAATAAATGTTCTGCAGGAAAATTAAAGAAAGCCAACCTAATCATGAGCATTCTTTTTCTTTTTTTTTTTCTCATTGTGGTTTTGATTTGCATTTCTCTAATGACCAGATGAGCATTATTTTTCATTTTTACCTGGACAGAAGATACATTTAAAACACATGCAGAAGTCTTCCTAACTACATAACAGTAAGACAAAAAGCATTTTCTGATAGTCATTAGATGAAGTCTATTGCCCTATGATAGAGCTCTAACATACTCTAGTTTATATCCATGCTTTTGCTTTATACATCACACGAATTGTTTCCATTAAACTATTGGCATTTTAGAATCATTGATTTAACACCCATGGTACATTAAACAATTCTAAGATATACAACTCTGGTATGGATATATTTAATTGCTTTTGGCAAGCCTTAGTTAAAAATAAATATGCATTTTAAAATATAACACCAGTAAAATTAACAAACACATTCTAGAACCAGAATAAATAAGAAACAGTTGATAACTGAAAATTCAACAGAAACAAAACAGGGAAGGTATAAGTCTCTCATCCTGTTGGAATCTTTGTCACTGACTGTCAAAAACAAAAGTGTGAAAGCTTTGATGAGTCCAGTTAGTGCAATGCAGGGATCAAAGTGTCAGGCTGATAGAATCAAAGGGAACAAAATGAAGTAATAATGTTGTGCACCAGATTTGAAACCCTGGCAACGATGAGAGGTTCTCTCAGAATGGAACAGGGAAGCTTTGATTAGTGCACCTTGTTTGTACTCTGAAGGCATCAAAGTGGCAAATGTGCCTGGATCAAATGGGGCAGAATGCAATGGGTAATGGAGCACTCAGAGCTCACCAGAATTTAAGCAGAGATGCTGATGATGTGGTGGAGGCCAATGCATACATTCCCATCTGGCAGCTGGGAAAAAAAAAGAAAAGAAAGGAGGAAAAAGAAATAATTTTAATCGCTTGAAAGCTAGCTGATTAGGACACAAGCAAAGGATAAAATAGCATTTGCAATTTCTGCATGAATTTAGTTTTAGTGAAAACTAAATCACTTTTTTAAACTGGGGGAATATTACCAGTTGTTTGCTATTTATTGTGCTTGAAGAATTCCATATTCGTTCTAAATAGAATGAAGCAGGCTTTGTATCAGGTTTGTTAATTCAAAATGTAAATTACCTTTGAACTTGAATCTGTGTAAATCTATTTATGTTAGGATGATTTTTGTGTGTGTGTTGTATCTCTGGGGTCAATTACATAAGTAGGACTCATTTTACAGTTAATTCTGCGTTTGCAGGGATTTTGCATTCCCTTGGAATCAATTCCATTTGAAGGTTAAGTCTTAAGACATCTGTCTAACTCATTTGATTCAATTCTGTTTTCTTCATTCGGGAGTTAATGTGCTTGTGATTAACATATGAGTATATTACTGGAATATTGATACATCTAACTAAAATATTTCCTAACATACCATAGTGATTATATTTTACCTAAAAATATGGAATGATGCTTAACAATATTAACATTACAATAAAATTAAATGTCATTGGTGTAATTGTTAGGATTAATATTAATAGCTACAGAACACAATTCCTATATCCAAAGATGTATACTAGTTACTTTATAGCATTTATTATCTGTCATTCTTACAACACCTCTTTAAGTGGGTATTGCCATGATGGGATAAGATTTTCTGGTGACTTGTAGAAGTTAATGTATTTTGCAAGTGGAGGGGAGGTTAATAATTATAACCAAGAGGTCAGGCAGAGTTACATTGCTTGTTTACATCTTTTCCTCTGTTCCTAAACTTTGCTATGACTGCCCCTGTCTGAAGAGTAAATTCTGCTACTCATTGAGTTTGGATTTTACCTTGTGATTTGCTTCAGCCAATACAATATTAGCAGAAATTACACAAGTAGAGACATTGAATGTGCTCATATTTTTGGCTTTCACTCTTGACATTTTGCCAACCACTTTGAGAAGAATATACTCCAGGTAGCCATGGCTATAAATCAGCCGATCAGTGGAGTGAATGGAAATCTAATGCAGAACCTTTAGCTAACTCTAGCTGATCTTTGAGCCCAAAGGAGCCTTGATCTACCAAAAGAATAAAAAACAACACAAAGTTGGCATTAATCATCATGCACCATTCTTTTGGAAATAGCTCTCCAAAACAGTATTATGCCTACCTGCATGTACAGGTAGAGAGGTCTTGATAAAATACGCACAGTTCTCTAATTGAAAGCATTTATCCTTTGAAGCAGAGATTGTAGTTTTAACTCAGGTACTAATACTTCCTCCATTAGTATTCTGCTTTCCTAGTTGCCCCAAAAGGGCTTTGCATGGGTTACTAAGTTGCCAAATCTCTGTACAGTGTATTTAGTAATGTGTTTTCACAAGAGCAATAGGGGGTGAAGAAACCTACTTCCTGTACCTCTTGAGCATTGCGACTCACAGGGTGATGCTGATTGTACATCTGTTCTTCCAGGTCTTTGAAAAATCTGTCTTTTTTTTTTTTAATCTTACATTTGTTTTATTTCACATTTCTTAAAAAGCTGCTTTTTTAAAATTTTGTAACAAAACCATCAAACCGTTGAGTCACGAAGTTAATTGTTTTTTCACTCCGGTTTTAATTATTCAATGTGCAGGGTCACATGTAGGCCATTGAACAACGTGGCAGGTATATTTTTTAAATATGCTATTGATATGCTTCTGAAAGTGACATAAATTTCTACTTAAGATGAAGTTGTGAGGTTGCACAACCTTGCTTGAATAATAGCTGAACCCATTGCAATAAATTTATTTATTCATCAATTAAAATGGATGTTTGCAGAATATAGAGGAAATTGTTTTAAAAATTAAAATAAGTTAAAAAGGTTTTCTCTCAACAATTAAATTATTTGGAGATAGAATAAAAGTAGAAATCTTTGTTATAGCTACATTGAACAAAATAGTGATAAATATCTGACCCAGAAATGAACAAATTCTCTTCATTCTCTAGGATACTGCCTTAATTTTAAAAAGACCATATATTATAAGGTAACTAATTAATATTTTTAACATTATAACATTCAAATATCTCTGCTAAAATTTTAACTGTATTTATGGGGACAGATAATCTTTTAAAATATGAGGAAATGTTCTTTAACAAAAAGTGATAGTATAAGCATAAATAATATTTTGAATTATTTTTTTTTTCTGAGACAGGTCCTACTCTAGTTGCCCAGGGTGAAGTGCAGTGGCATGATCACGGCTCGCTGCAGCCTTAATTTCCCAAGCTTAGGGGATTCTCCCTCCCCAGCCTCCCAAGTAGCTGAGACTATAGGCACACACCACCAAGCCTGGCTAATTTTTGTACTTTTTGTACAGATGGTGTTTCACCATGTTGGCCAGACTGGTCTGAAACTCCTGGGCTCAAGTGATCCACCTGCCTCAGCCTCCCAAAGTGCTGGGATTACAGGCATAAGGTACCATGCTGGCCTGATGGTTGAATTTATTAATATCATGCTCCTCTAAATATTTGGACTGACACCCTGATTTACACACATAAGAGAGCCAGGAAGCCCTTGTAAGACCTAACCACACAATAAATAGCAACAATGTTAGTTAAAACTCTTCAAGTAATTGAATTCATTGTCCATCATAATAGATTAAAACACTTATTAATGTAGTTGGTCATTTTTGTACTAATTGTCCTAAAGAGCCCTAGGCATCTTGCTAGTAAAAATGTAGCTTATTTGATATTCTTGGACATAAAGTAACTGAAATTATATTCTCCAAACTTAAATGCATGAAGTAACACTTAAGATGATATATTTGGATATCCATTTATAATTCCCATTATACAAAATTACAGCTATGTTTACAGTAAATATTTAAATTTTTATAGTTTTTCTTATTAACTGACTGAAAGTCAATATGCAAACCCATAAATGGAAGAAATTTATCACAAGGATTAAAAATCAAATACGTTCATCAGATTATAATATATTAGATCTGCCCTTTAGTATTACTAAAACTTCTTAGAGTATATTAAGTGAAAGCGTTATTCATTCCTAGTTATTTTCATGCCCATGCCAGGTTATTCAGACATGTGTCAAGAAGTACTAATCATATACTTTAAACTTGGTACTTTATGACTTCAGTACACATTTTTTTTCAATAAAATATACTGTAAAATTCAGACATGTCATATAAATAGCAAAATTTTAATGGAAGCTAGAATATTTGGGGCTGTGTTTATAATATTTTATGTGCTTATACATTGAATGTTTTCACTTTTTTATGGGATCTGAAAGTCTTACCATTAGAACTCCTGGACATAGATAGCAGGCTGTTTACCAGAGTCTGGGTAGGGTAGTTGAGGGCTGTGCAGAGGTGGGGATGGCTAATGGGTATGCGAAAATTACAAAGAATGAATAGACCTACTATTTAATAGCATAATAAGGTGACTATAGTCAATAATAGTTACACATTTTTAAATGACTTAATATAGTTAGATTATTTGTAACTCAAAGGGTAAATTCTTGAGGGGATGGATACCCTATTCTCTATGAAGTACTTACTTCACATTGCATGCCTATGTCAAAATATCTTATGTATCCCACAAATATATACACCTACTTATACCCTCAAACATTTTTAAAAACATTTTTAAAAATACAAAAATGTTTTTAAAAGAAAAGATAATATTGTGAGGGCAAAAAAAAAAGTTGTTTACCATGATTCATAACATGATAAGGCATGAATCTAGAAACAAAAACAAAAACAGAAGAAGCTTATTTCCTTATTTACATTACTGTTTTTTCCCAGCATTAACAAGATATGTTTTAACTACTGTAAGTAATTTATTTAAGAAGGCTAATATTCTATATTCTAAAACAATAGAATAAGATTATTTCCTAAATTATGTTGTCACACACTAAGTACTCATGGATATAAAGAAGGGAACAATAGATACCAGGGCCTACTTGAGGGTGGATGTGGAAGAGGGTGAGGATTAAAAAACTAGCTATCAGGTACTATGCTTATACCTGGGTGACAAAATAATTGGTATACTAAACCCTCAAGACATTCAGTTCACCTATTTAACAAAACTGCACATGTACTCCTGAATCTAAATAAATGAAAGTTAAAAACGGCTGGGCAAGGTGGTTCACACCTGTAATCCCAACACTTTGGGAGGCCGAGGTGGGTGGATCACGAGGTCAAGAGATCAAGACCATACTGGCCAACATGGTGAAACCCATCTCTACATAAAATACAAGAATTATCCAGGCATGGTGGCATGTGCCTGTAGCCCCAGCTACGTGGGTGGCTGAAGCAGGAGAATCACTGGAACCTGGGATGTGGATGTTGCAGTGAGCTGAGATTGCGCCATTGCACTCCAGCCTGGATGACAGAGCATGACTCCATCTCAAAAAAAAAAATTAAAAACATAAATAAATAAATATATTATTATAGTTAGTTTAGTTAAAAACTAATAAATGAATGACATAAAACAGAAAATGTAAACAGCAGTCTTAGCTATGCATTTTTCTAAACTGCCAGAAATATGTAAAAATTTAACAATATGCACACTAGTGAATTTCCATATACATTCCTTCATTTACTCATTCCTCTCCCATCAATTTTTTAGTGAGTGTCAATAATGAGATGTACAGTTGTGTAATGAAAAGAGCATAATACAAAGTCAGGCATATGTTTTCCATTTGAACTTCAATGTGATTATCTGTATACATGAAACAAAATGACACCTCACACTTAGCTTTAGAGATGAAATGAGTTATATAAAAGGATTTAGCAGAGTGCAAGGCATGTGGAAAGCATCTGTGGGAATTTAATCTTTAATCATTATTATTTGTGTGCAAAGTCCCCTTACTGTCTCTGGTCTAGTATGCTTGTTTTTACATGTGTACAATATACAGAGAATGTCTTAATGTTGGTAACCTAGATTCCTAGGTTATTATAATTAAAGTTACGGGCATTCAACTTGGTTTAACTCGTTATATGAACTACATTAAAGGAGCTACTATTCAATTCAGAAAAGCAGCATTTGCCATTGAAGCTGTTAATTCGCTTAGATATTCTAAGGTAACTTGCTTCAAACTAGTCAGGTAAGTGTTGCAATTTGCAAGTTTCATGTCTGAGACTGTGGGCATTCATACCAGTGTCTCAGGGTAATATTACTGTGACTCCAGACCGGACAGGGACTAATGAATCTTTTCATTCATTTATGAAAGTTCATGATCTCTAATGGTGCATCAATTCAGCAAATATTTACATCATTGTAAAATATACTTTGTGTATTATTTGAAGTTTTTATTTAAACTTTAATATTTAGAGGCCTGAAATTATGTTTTCCTTCATTTATAGTGATTACATACATAAACCAGAAAGCCATGATACTAAAAGAAAGATTTGCATCAATTCAGCAAATATTTACATCATTATAAAATATACTTTGTGTATTATCTGAAGTTTTTATTTAAACTTTAATATTTAGAGGCCTGAAATTATGTTTTCCTTCATTTATAGTGATTACATACATAAACCAGAAAGCCATGATACTAAAAGAAAGAAAGAAATTAAATCTAACTTTCATCTACTTTGAAATATACTATGAAAATATTTTGGAGAACAGAGAGCTTTCTCTCCTTATTAGTCTTTCAAAACTGAGCAGTATCTAAATCTATTAAATAATATTTATTATATATCTCTTAAAATATTAGTCTAGAATTTTAGGCCTGTGACAGTTGAGTCAATTACCTGGCCAACACAATCATTTTATTTTATGTCTGCTGTAGCTTTTAAGAGTGGAAAGGTTCTGGTATTAGTTGTGGAAAGACAGTTCATAGGAATGAATATCAAACTGTTGCTTTTACAAGATCAGTTTTCTTTATAATTGCTACTGGCATTAACAGTCATCTCTGAAACTACTAGAAAACTGGCTGATGGATTGGTATGCAGAATAATCAAAAGAGCTACTGGAGATAATGACATTCTTTATTGGGAATTGCTTGAGGAAGATTTCCCTTTTAGCAAGATGACTACCACATAGGGTTAGATAGAGTAGAAAGGGTTTTCCTTCTCTTTTTGGCCTAAGGCAAAACTATATGCTCACATGGGCTTTGTCCCTTGCAAGACGTTTGCTTTCTTCAGCAATTCTTAGTTTAATGGTCATAACAAGAAGAACAGGATTCTATCGCATGAAACAGCAGTTCAGCATTTGCTCCTGCTTTGACTGCTGTTGAAAAAAATCAAACTTTTTTTCACACAACAATTAAAATATTTTCTTTTATCAAGTATGTTATTTAGTGTTTTACAAGGCTTATAACAAGTAACAGGATTAGAATTTTTTGCTTTTTTAGCACATACTGCATTCAATTCCCTTTCACACACTCATGTGAGTGTAATGTGATAGTATAAATAAATCAATGTTTTTTTAACTGTACCACATAAACCTAAATGACTCCTGGCTTTATCCCTTTTTCACATCATTTGTATTTTTGTAGACATTTCATTCAGTTTTTGATGTAATTTGATGAAAAAAGAAGTCAATAAAATAAAAGACTTACACAAATTGCAAACTCCAAAATTTTACCAAGGCACACATTGCTTAGAATTTCTTATCACTCCAAATGGAAGTTTGTTCCCTTCATCTTTTCTTTTCTATACCTATTGATGATCTATTGCCTGAGATATCTCCAAATCTATGCTAATGTATCACTATTCTTGTCTTTCAACAGGTGAATCAGGGTTTGTAATGTTAAAACTGACCTTGATTTGAGTGAAAAAGACAATAACCCAATGCTATAGATCAATGCTATTGTCAGGTCTAAATGAATTCCTTTTTTTTTTTTCCTGCACACACACATACATTCACACAAGACCCAAGTTAGTATTCTAGGACAATGCTATCCGATGTAAATATAAGACACAAATGAAAGCCACATATTTAATTTTAAAATATCTACTAATCAAATTAGAAACAACAAAAAGAAATAGGTAAAATTAATTTTAAGATTATATGATTGAAAGCAATAGATTCAAACATTATCATTTCAATATGTCATTAATATGGAAATATTAAAATGATATCTTTACATTCTTTTTTCCACACTGAGTCTTCAAAATCTACTGTTTTTATACTTTAATTATTGCTAGGGCCTATACGTGGGAAGGGGAGAGTTGGCAAGACTGCCTTTGTTTGAGGATGTCTAATGACAAGGCACCTTGACCCTGCCCATTTTCTGAGTATAGTTGTTCAGCATACCTATAAATTATATAAATTATCTGATGCTCATTCAATAAATTATTTTTCCTTTATTTTTGTTTGTTTGTTTGTTTTATTTACAGCAGCTTTGTCAACAGGAACCCTGACTGATATAAATTTGTATCTCTTTCACAGGCTCCTTTTCCTCCGCATACATTTAAACCATCCTTAATAAGCAAAACCATTATTAGTTTGTTCTAAATAAATTGCAATCAGCCATGCTTATCAAATTAACAGCCTAATTAACTGGATATACTGCTGTAAGTTTAATATATGAATTGCGCTGAAATGGAATGTTTAAGTCTCTATTTTTAACCTGAGCACTTCTTAATCAAGCAAAATTCTTTTGATACTACCACGTAAGTATTGCTCTTTCCAGTCTATTCTTTCTTTTATATTACTTTGACTTAATTTTTCATGTGCATAATGGCAAAAAAATACAATTAATCTCCCTTTTCAAAGACATTCTTTATATAGTGTTGGTAATGATCTTGCAAAGTAGAAAGCTATTTCTGGATATACCTTGTTCAAAACTATTTAAAGCCAATTTCCCCCCTGCAATCCCCACATATTTTAGGATAATTTACAAGATCTTTAGATTGAATTGTATGCTTTTCAAAATTGGAACTCTTGAATTTGTATCCAGAATCATTTCCAGGTGACCCTCATTTTTAAAATGGCAGCCATAGGACCCCTTTGACATCACAGTATAAGACACATTCTTCACATTCTTACTGCTGAGTTACACATTCCTTTAAAATATTTTCTCAATACCTGGATCTCAGCATTTCAGCATGTATTATAATGTTATTATAATCCTTCATTCATTTTTATTTCTCTTTCCTATATACTCTCAAATTTTTGGAGAACAGACACAATAAATATTAATTGAAAAAATTGAAACAAATAAGTATGTCATCAAGATATCAAGATAACAGGATTTAGTAAAAATGCATATATTTGTTTTAAACTTGTTACCGATAGTTGTTCAACTCTGAGATATTTTGTTGTAGAAAAACAACTTGCAACTTTACTATTGGACCTATATCAGAATACTTGTTAAGCCACTGATGAGCTGTGTAATGTCAGTGAAGTTATGGAACATATCTGAGGCTTAATTCCTTTATCTCTATAATGGAGATAAGAATACCTGTTACTCAGTTCTGTTGTCAGCAAGAGGGTGACTAGAAAGCCCTAGAGCTTGCTCTCCAACATTAAAGTCAGCCAAAACAACAAATATCCCACTACCGAGAGAGATCCAAGATGGCCGATTAACAACAGCTCAGGATTGTAGCTCCCAGTGAAAGCGCAGACAGCGAGTGGACGCCGCACTT
>CAUYLG010070501.1:0-129322 GCA_963573385.1 Cacajao melanocephalus
GACAGTGGGAGGTGGGGAGGTGGGGAGAGATAGCATGGGAACAAAAGCCAGATATAGGTGAAGGGGAGGAAAGCAGCAAATCACACTGCCACGTGTGTACCTATGCAACAATCTTGCATGTTCTTCACATGTACCCCAAAATATAAAATACAATAAAAATTAAAAAAAAAAAAAAAAAGAAATACTCTTACACCTATTGAAATAGAAGACTTGGGATCTAAAATGTAAATTTCATCTAAGATAGATTCATACTGCTGAGATTTTGTAAGTTCTGTAATTAATACATTTCTAAGTTCTGTAATTAATATATTACGGCAAATCATGTCCATTATGTCTGGGAAAAGCCTATGCAAAAAAAAAAAAAAAGCCTTATACAAACCTCTATTTTATTCTTTTTGTCTCTCAAGAAGACTGCTGATTCTAAAAGACTTCCAAATTTTAATAAACTACCAACAGAGTCCAACTTCTGAGTGTTACTAGGAAAATTAATCCCCAATTGCAAGCAAATCTTGTAATAAAAGGATAAGTAGTAATTCATTCTTTATGGCTTTAATTTCAGAATTTCAGTTACTGATATGCGTTTCCAGAGATATTACATGGGCATATTTAATGGTTTCTTGCTTTTCAAAGGGATGTTAATATTGTATCAATGATAAAAGAGTAAATGCTCTCATTTATTTACTATATAGTAAAGGTGAGCACTGAAGCCTGGATTCTCGATTGTAAAGCTATTTCTTGATTATCTGGGGATTTACTGGCCCCCTTAGCGATGACTATTCATTAATACTTCCACTAGAGACAGGGAAAGGAAGATGAAAACCAAAGCAGATTAGACTTCAAAATAGTTTGACAAATCTGATTTGTTATTTGTCAGCAATGCTAATAAAAGATACTTAATGAGAAAGAATGGTCCATTTGTTCATTTAGCCAACAACTATTTATTGAGCACTAACTATATTCTAGGCATTGTTCACAGCCATGAACAATGCAAAATTCTTGCTTTCATGGAGCTTAAGTTTTAGTGGAGAAGATAGAACACAAATTAGTGTACGTCAGATGGTGATGAAAATTTTGGAGAAAAATTAAGTAGGGTAAGAGAATAGGAAATTTCCAGTAAGCAGAAGGAATTCTATTTTTTTAAGGTGGTGTATGAATGTAAATCTGAATGAAATGAGGGCAGGAGCCAATGGATATTCTGAGGAAGAATATTCCAGATAGAGAAAACAATTGGCTAAAATGAGGGAGTCTACATATTCAGTGGGTGGGCTTATTTGTCTGAGATCCAACAGCTGTTAACCAATAGCACAGGTGATTGGGAATCATGATTAGACTAAGAACACTAATAGAAACCAATTTCATCTTCTTCAGTGCTGAGGTACTTAACAGTCAATCAAGATATGCCTCATATCTATGTGAAAAATATCACCAGAGAGTCAAAAATAATGTGAGAATTCAGAGAACAAAGATCAGAATTTAGCTATCAGATTGTAACTCATATAACTATTGGAAAATTAACTTACATTTCCCATTGCTTGGTTTCATTATCTAAGTCACGTTTTCTCAACCTTGGCAGTATCGGTATTTTGGCTGCATCATTCTTTGTTGTGGGTCTCTCCTATGCATTGTAAGATGTTTAGCAGCATCCCTGGTGTTTACCCACTAGATGCCAGTAACACCTCTCAATTGTGACAACCAGGATTGTCTCTAGACATTAGCAAATGTCCCCTGGGGGTGAGAAGGTGGGAGGCGGCAACTGCCCCCAGTTGAAATCTATTAGCCTAAAAATAATGATTTCACAGAACTTGTATCTTCTATTAGCCCAAACACTTTTTCCAGAGAGCAAGAGAGGCATGTACATGCAGTGTAAGTCCAGCATGACTTAAGCAATTAATTTCTGATGATAAACATTGCAAACTAAATTATCTGCATATAATTTTGCCTGAAAACATCAGAGCAATTATTACTCCATCTGTACCATACATTGTAAGGTAGAATGAATATTTTCAATAACAAACATTGTTCTTGCCAACCTAATAGTTTGTCTATTATAAAAGGGAATTTGCAGCCAACATCCTATCATGAACAAGTCACATGCAGAAAATCCACACAGAAACCACTCACAAGGCCTCTCCCTATCCCCCCTCTTCCCAGTCTCACACCTCATTGAATTCAGATTGGAATTTCCTCTCCTCAAAGCTTCAGCCACTCTAGACTTTTCAACTGATGATATATGATTCTAACCCTTTGATCCACTTCCATGTTTCTAAATCCTTCATTCTCTGTTATTTAACACTTGTATGGTGCATCATCTTGATAGTCCCATAGGTCCCTTTCCTGTACGGCTTTTACTTCTGTTTTTACTCCACATGAGTCATTCAGGGCCTCTTTAAACACCCCCTAAAAAAATCCACTCACAGACTCACTGGTAGAACGGGGACTTTAAGGAAGATTTTGCCTGACAAAGGCAACCTAAAGTCTCCCTTGGTAACTTCCCCAGGTTCTCTTGGGGCTTTCTCCCCCCACTCTCCTGCCTCTGACCTTTCTCTCCTCTGCTAGACAATGCAGGTCCTCTCTGCCTCTGCTCATCTCCCAGTCACACACTGGCACTTAGAGAGCAGAAGTCAGCAAACTATCACCAGCAAACCATCACCCTTAGCCACATTTACCCACAGCTAAGAACAATTTCTATGCTTTCTAATAATTAAAAAAATAATTCTATTTCATGACATGTGAATATTACATCACGTTTGATTCGAATATAACCACACTCATTTCTTTACATATCATCTGTGGCGGCTTTCCCACTGCAATGGTGTGCTGAGTGGTTGCAACAGAGCCCAAATGACCCACAATGCCTAAAATACTTCCTATCTGGCGTTTGACTGACAACTCCTAGCATGAGTAATAGTTCCCACCCCAGTGAACTTATCAAAATATTTCCTCCACACACAATCAGTGAGCCCCAGGCCATGAGAGGAATTCTGCATGGATAACACTAAATTTCAGTGTGGCTGTAGTTAGCTCCTAGACAACAGAGCTCCTGTCACTATGATGATGTATTTTAGGGTATGTAACAGTAGCTGGACTGAACTCAGGCTCAGGACAGGAACACAGGGTGTACTTACCTTGCCTCTCCACCTCCCACATCACCCCACAAATACTCGGCTAGGCACGTGGAGTCTCACTGCCTCAAAAAATGCAGACTTTTTCAACACTAATTTTTTATGTTTAAATTCACTTATTAAAATGGAACATTTTTTTCCCTTAGATTTAATTCACTTTCAAGTAATCTGTATGAAGAAGTTGAGAATAATAAAAAATGGACAGAAAACCAATTTATCAAATATAGAAAAGACCACCTTGGCCATATAAATGAATGTCTGAAGGTCCTACAGGAGAAACTGGTGAGGAGTCCTGTTATTTTGTGAAGTAAACACCTGCATGGTCCTTGTCTGGATGAGTAATGAGTAAAGGTCTGGGAGGTTGCACTTCCATATTTATGGTAATCTTCACTGCTTCAGTAACTCTTTTTTTTTTTAAGCACTACAATAGAAGTCCAGAGGCCTGCCTTCTGGTCCTGTTTGCTACTCCTCAACTCTGCAAACCTGTGTTTCTCTGAGTGTGCTCCACTTTTACCAAAAGAATCTGAAGAGGTTTTTTTTTTAAAAAAAATACAGATTGCCATCCCAGACCTAGGGAGCCTGACTGTCTCGGGGCCTCCCTTGGGAATCAGTGGTTACAGGCTCACTCCCTGGGTGGTGTGCAGGCAAGTCACTTGACTTTTCTGGAGGTCTGTTAGTAGATTAAAGGTTTTCAAAACTCCTTTTTCAGATCAGACCAGGTAAAGACAACCCAAGCTTTGGGGTGAGGCTACCAAGGTGTTTGAGAAATATACTTATTTCGGGGGCCCCCTCTCCCACTACAACCAGCACATCTTACCCAATGGGAAGGGCAGCACAGTGCCATCACTGTGGTAAATGGCTGCCAGTCCTGAAGGTGACCAAAATAAGATGTTTTGAGAACTTGAGGTAGAGAGACTATAGGCAGAGGCAGCCCAGGAAATAATGTCCCCAGCTCCAACCTGAGTTTGTAAACAGCTGATCGAGTGACAAAGGAGTCCAAGAGTTGGAGATAAACATAAAGCTTTATCACTAGTAAGGCTATCGAAGTATGTGTGGTGAGCTCTGCGGCTGCCAGGTGGGCCTGCTAGCTCTTCACTCCTGAATTAGGCAGATTTCTTTACCAGTTACAGGCAGCACTAGGTTAACCACGGGGTCATCTTGCAGGCAGAAACCTCCCACCGTAAGGAACACAGAGACTGGAATCCACCATTCCTGAAGCAGATGGGGCCAAAGAGAGGAGAACCAAAGGGGTCATACCTGCCATGCCCAGTTCCTGCTCCCAGATTCCCTGTGGAGAAGTGAGGAGAAAAGTGGCTAATTATCCTAAGGCTGCCTCTGCAGTCCCTACCTCGGTTACACATTAGAATCACCTGGAGAGTGTTTAAATCATATCAGTTCTTGAGTTCCATCACAGACCAATTAAATCTGGATTTGATTGATTTAATTAAGTTCTGGGGGTGGGTATAGTCCAGGTGACTCTAATAAACTACTGGCACGGCAAGTCACTATTCTAGTTGAAGTCTGTCCACATAGAGGTATGATATTTGAGGGAGCATGTCCAGAGAGCTCAGAAAAAGTGGTATCTAAAACATCTTTGAACATTAGACTAAAACACCAAATTCTCAAGACATTTCAGCCATGCTACAGCCCTTTTATCCCATAGCATGTCGAATTCCAGCAACTACAAATGAACAGGGCCAAAGGGATTAACTCTCATACTTATGAACACAGTTTTAGATACAAAAAAACTTGGTTTGAATTTTCATGCTTAGCATGGAAAAATGAATGTTAAAAACATTTTCTCTAAGCTGAAGGATAAATCCATGTAAGTTTTCTGAAGTTTTATCCCATAATCTCTTTTACAGGAAAAGTCTGAAAATAAAATGGAAGAAAAACTGCTGCAGCTTTCAAGCAAAGTAGAGAATTTCATTAACACACAGAAACAGGAAACACAACTATGTAAAGTAAAGCATATGGAAAATAAATTGTCCAAAAAGATGGAACTAATGGAAAAGCAGATCTGGGGTGAATTAGAGACAATGCAGAATGAATATCAATCAGGTGAGCAGATACCTTCTATTAAGTAGAGTATCTGCCCTTTTCTGTTCAATCCCTCATTCTTCCACTTTGAGCTAATGGCCAGAGATTAATCTTGTCATTAATGACATTCTTATGTATTTAATGCACTTTTCTAAATATCCTATAGAATATGAGTATTATACTGGAAGGTATATAAATAAACTTTCTTCATTCATACTTGGCAATGTTACAGGCCTGCCACTGGTGTGAGGTTGTTTTTGTTGTTGTTGTTTTGTTGTTTTTTCTAAGATCATAGAATCATGGAATTGTCAGACTTGAAAAATCCTTGGAGATACCCAAGATGTGACTTGTGGGTATGTTATGAAATTAGGAACCTAAATCAAATGCCCTGCTCATTGAACTACAAGTAATGAGCTTAGACAGATGTCAGACTGGAGACCTGACCTTTAGAAGTGAGAAGGAGAGATGAATTAGCAGAGTCCAGTATAATGACTGCTTTTCTTTTAAAGAGGCTAATGGCAGCAGTGTCAAGCTGAGCTAACATCAAAGAGAATTAATTTGAAAGCCTCGTCTAATTTGTCAAAGGGAAGGACATGGGATAGGTGCTATAGAGCAGCCATCTGCCTTGAGTCATAATTCTGAGGGAATTATCAGGACTCAGAATTTCTGAGTTTCTTTACTAGGGAAAGCTCCAAGTCATTTTTTTCTAGATCTCAGAAAAATTCATGTGTAAATTCTACCAAATTTGGTCCTGTATAGAGATACCTTGGAGGTGACTTGGGAAAACATGATGGTTTCAATCCTCCAGATGTTCCTGGCATATAAGTAGGGTTTGCAACCTGGAAATTCATCCTTCACAATATACCCACTCCCACCATCATATCAAAATAATGAATTATTGGGCCAGGAATCATGTCCCCTTCTTTTAAAGGCCTGCTTTGTTTAACTATCAGAGATTTAATTTTACTTATTCTATTAGTAAAACTTCAGGGTGGACTGGAAAAGAAATTTACGATCTACAAGTTCTTTTATTTTACTAATGGAGAGGAGTTCTAGAAAGGAAGAACCCCAAATTAATGGGTTGCTGCTTTATGCCTTTAATAAAAATGTATTGCGAAATGACTATGTGAAAGGCCCCAGTGAATAACAAAAAAGTTGTACCCTAAGACCTTGAGGTTTGGTAGGTCTGTGGTCATAAGTGAGTAGACATGCATAAGAGAGATACAAAGTGCTGGGAGAAAGGAGGGGAGCAGGTGGCCACTCTTAGGTCCCTCAAATAGGTTTCTTTCAGAGAAGTTTTAAAATCTCATCTGTGGTCTTTACCTTCAATTTGGTAACAAGACAGAAAAAAAATCACTTAAATCTCCTGTTAAAGCATACAGAAAGAAGAAAATATTTTTAAAATTTTCTCTTGCAATATAGAATTATGCAATATATTTGGGGAGAGGAGAAGAAAAAATAATTAAATTTCACAATGAAACCAGATAACCAGATACAAGTTGAAACACTATTGTGAATGGATTTTCATGACATACAAGAAATAGATTATGTGTAATTTCAGGCTGGTCTTAATAGAATTTAATATGCTTTCAATTAAATGATAATTATGGCAAGACTGCCAATTAGCTGCTTTGGTTTTTTTTTTTTTTTTAAAGTTCTAATGTATTGTTTTAAGTATACCTATTCTTTTACCTTCTCACAGGATTTAAATCAATTCATGACTCTCTCAGCTCCCTCCAACAAATACAGAAGACAAAGATGGATTTAGAGAAATATAAAGTACAGAAAGACCTGAAGAAATTACAGCGTAAGATAGTGGAACTCCAAGAAGTATAAATCTTTCCAATCATCTTTTTTTTTCACCAGCCTATAGAGAGATTTGTTGGGAAAAGTTCTGAAGAAAGTTAATATCTCATGGATGTTTACTGCTTCTAATGTCTCCTTTTAAGGAGATGAATGTACCAGAAAAACAATAAAGCAAAGAAGCTTTTGAGCTCTTGAATTTGTTAATGAAAAAACTAAGAAATTTCTTCATCTATCTGCCTTTTTACATATTTAGCTACAAATAAAAAAAGGGGAATCTACATAAGGTACATGAGTGAAGTAGGACTGCTGCAATACATTAAAGAATTACAGGAGCTCTGGCAAACTGGAGAGCACTTACTCTGTCTAAAAATAATAGCTACTATGTAGTTACAGTTCAGGACTAACATATATATATTACCCATTACTATCCAAAGTTCCATTTTTCAAGAGACCTCTCTCCGTTTTTAAGTGTTAGCAACTAGTTCAAAATAGCTCTCAAACTATGAGAGACATGCCTGTAAAGCAGACATACTCAGTGGTCAATTTGCAACTTCTAATCTCAATGTTTGTAGCAAATCTAACTTATGCATATTTAAAATATATTTCCCTTGTACTCAATATGTACCAGAATTATAAGCAATGAAGAGCCAACCCATTCAAAATAATACAACAGCTTCCATGAAAACATATCCAACATAATTTGACCCAGGTGCTAAATTCAGAAGTACCTCAAAAATGCTAGTTTCCTATACAATTAAAAATTGTTTAACTTTTCTAGATATAAATATTAAATGTAAAGCCTAATACTGAACAGGAAATTCATGAAAAATAAAAACAAACTATTCATGGCATGCACTCTGCTGTAACAAGGACTAATTTCTAATCACAGAACTTTTGTAAGCTTGGCAAGGGGACTTTTGTTTCAGACTTAGGCTCCTTCCTTGGCTTAGGGAAGAAAAGTGACAACTTCTCCCCTAATACAGAACAAGCTAACTTCCTAAGTAAATTTTTGACTAATGCTCACTTCTATAATTTTTTAACTATATGAAATATCTCCTTTTATTGCTATTAATAATCCACATGTAGCATCATTGAGTCTATAATTGAAGAGATTTACATAGCAGAATTTCATTTAAGAGTCTAAAATGCAAGTTTCAGTGATGATATTGTGTCCAATGAAAAAGTAGGAAATATTAAATAATGCAATGGTAAGTGTCCTTTGTAATCAAGTATCATGCTAAGACAAAGGGCTAATGTCCTAAGTAATCCCAAATAACTCTTACAAGTGAATAAGAAAATAATAAATCCATATTTTTTCCAAAATGGGCAAAGGATATGAACAGGCAAACCACAGAATAATATAATAATATGAAAATATGAGAAGACGCCCAACTTTACTGTTAAATAAATAAAAATTAAAGAAACCCTTAGCTACTATTTTCAAGACTGGCAAAGATTAAAGTGATTGATAATATTGGGCTGGCAAGCGTGGAGAAAAAGTGCACTCTCATACATTATTAGTGAGTCTATAAATTGGTACAATGATTTAGATGGCAGTTTGAAAACGTCTGTCAACATTTTACAATGTAAATATCTTTTGATCCTGCAATCCATGGCTAGAAATTTATATGACAGAGGGAAAAACTCCCAAAGTGTGCTAAGCTATATGAACAAGAATGCTCATTACAGCATTATTTGTTATAGTTAAAAAAGAAAAGAAGAAGAAACGCCAAAACCAGAAAACATCCAAATATAAGTAATTGATTGCCTAAATGGCATTAACCAGACCACTTCTCCCACCACCCAATGCTGGACAGCCCTTTAAAAAGAACACAGAAAGATATCCAAGATACACTGTTAGGTGAAAAAAAAAAGCAAGTTTAAAAGCAATATGAATATGATCCACTTTTGTCATAAAATTTTAAAATTAAGTTAAACATAACATGCATGTACTGTATGCCAAAAAAGGCAAGAATTTACAACAAACTTAGTGGATTCTATTGTTAAAAAAACTTCTGTTTTCTACATTGAGGATTTGTGAAAGCTTTTATATTTTTATATAATATTTTTGTTTCTACTAAAATATTTTATAGCAACAACAACAATAAATGTAATAGGCTGAAAGAGTAACTCTTTGTAATGAACTAAATAAATGATTGTAGGATGGGTTAAATTAGGAATTAATACAGACCAAGAGTCAAAACATCTCACTCCCTTTTTGCTCTATAGACATGGCTACAAAAGTAGAGAAGATATACAGCAACTGAAAAAATATACATTTTCTCCTTGTAATTTAAAATCTTCTAAATTACATTGTAGTTCAAATAATATTGTAAGATCAGGCTAAAAGTGTTCCCAGAATAGATCTTTCATTGCTATTGGCCAGGACAGTAACATGTGGGGCAGTAGATCAAAGGATCAACGAATCCTCTACCACTACTCTCCTACTTGGGATGCCAAGTTGAGGTATTCATAGGTTTGCAGAGACTCTGGATAGCCAAAGAATTATGCTCATTGAGCAGGTGGACCCAGGTTTCTCAGAGTCTAAAGCTTATGAAGTTTCAGTTTGTTATTGATGTACTGTCCTGGTGCCAGATGAGTCAGCACAGAAGTCTGTAAGAATATTCCTGGAAGCCACTGCTACATCAGGATAGCTAGTAGTAACTCCATACAGAAGTGACTGTGAACAACATGAATATATCCCTCTAATCCAAATGTTTTCCCAACTCAACTTCTCTTTGTCCACAGCCACTTCAACACCACCTGACATCAAGGGAAGCGGGAATGAAAAGAGGCAGAGGTCTTAATCGGTGGTGTTAATCAATTGTGTTTAAAATGTCTTACTTCTGCAAATTTGACAATGATCTTGTAAATATATAGCTAGTGCTCATGCAAGGGAGAGACTCTGAAGCTTAAGAGCCATTGTTTCACCGGAAATTTACCTCTGTTCAAGGGACCAGTGGAACACTGGGCCTCCCTCCCCTTGCATTTATTTTGACAGAGATCTAAAAAGATAAATACAACTCTCCTCCTAAAGAAGCTCAATATACACGACACTTTATTCCATATTAAACAATATTACTTAATCCTTTGGGAAATGTCAGACTTCTCTTCCCACAAATACAGGATGATTGAGCACTGGAGAATCTGCAGTCCAGATCCATGCTATAGACTTGACGTATATGTTAACATATTCTCAGGTAGTTTTTACTTTAAGTACAAACACCATTTAAACAGTCTTGGATAGTTTAAGTGTCCTGCTGCCCTTAAATTTCCTGTTGTTTCCTTCCTTTTATCAACATCTGCTCTTAGAAAACATAGGGGAAAAGCCCCTTGACATTAGTCTTGACAATGACTTTTTGCATATAACACCAAAAGCACAGGCAACAAAAGTAAACAAGTGGGATTACATCAAATTAAAAAGTTTCTGCACAGCAAAGGAAACAATCAGCAAAATGAAGGAACCTATGAAATAGGAGAAAATATTTGCAAACCATATCTGATGGGGAACTAGTATCCAAAAAGATATAAGGAACTCAACAACTCAATAGCCAAAACCACAAATAACCTGATTAAAAAATGGGCAAAAGACCTGAATAGACGACATTTTCCCAAGAATAGATACAAATAGCCAACAGATACATAAAAACTCAAATGATAACATGTGTTGGTGAGGATGTAGAGAAAAGGGAACCCTCATGCACTGTAAGTGCGACTGTAAATTGGTACAGACATTAGGGAAACAATATGGAGGTTGTTCAAAAAATGAAAAATAAAACTATGATCCTGCAATCATAATTCACAAAATAAAGTGAAAACAGTATTTCAAAGAGATATTTGCACTCTGTGTTTGCTCCAGCATTATTCATAATAGCCAAGATGTGGAAACCACCCAACAGATGAATGGATAAAAAACTGTCATCTAGGTATATACATATATCTGTGTATTATTCAAGCTTACAAAAGAAGGAAATCTTGCCATTTGTGACAACATGAGTGAACTTAGAGGGCATTATGCTAAGTGAAATAAGTTAGGTACAGAAAGTTAATACTGCACAATCTCACTTAGAAATAAATGGAGGATGGAACAGTAGTTGCCAGAACTTAGAGAAATAAACAGAGAACAGAAGAGTAGCTGCCGGGGGCTGGGAATTGAGGCAAATTGGGAGATTTTGGTCAAAGGACACAAATTTTAAAGTTATGATGAATAAATTCTGGAAATCTAATGTATAGCATGGAGATCATACTTAATAATGTACTGTCAATTTGAAAGGTGCTAAGAGAGTAGATCTTAAGTGTTCTTACCACACGCAAAAACGGTAACTATGTAAGGTGATATGTTAATTAGCTTGTGGTATTGAAATGTATATTAAAACCCACATTGTATACTTTACATATAAATAATAGAAAATTTTAAATTTCCTTTTTGGGGAAAAATCAATGAAGTTATTTATACTGAAGACTAAATGATAACATTCAAAGTTTTTTTTATTTCTGCACTAAAAATGAAGGACAAATCCCTCCCCTGCTGCCACACAGGTAACTGCTTTCTCAGCCCCACTGTGAGGTATATATGCTCACCATCTGTTAGTCAGGAGAGCAGCAAGGCCCAAGACCTTGGTCAAAGAAATAGCATTCCCAGAGTACTCTAGACATCAGCAGCTTTCCCCTCTTCTAACTTTCCAAACATAGACTTCCTTCCATTGGCTTCACCCATAGTAGCAAGCAGGTACAAGAAGGAAAAATTTGATCTTTAACACACACACACACACACACACACACACGTTGTTGACTTACAAAGGAGATCTCCAAACTTTTTGTGAAGTATTACTTTTTCTGTCTTTCCAGATTCCACACGTTCATGGGCTAGGCACTGTGGATACAATACTGAACAACCTTAACACAAACCCTGCCCTTAGGGAATTTATAGTCTAGTGGAAAAGACGAACAATTAAAATTGCAAATGCATAGGAAAGTAAAGAGTATAATGGGAGAACGTAAGAGAGGCATTTACCAGAAACACAGGGAATCAGGCAGAAGGTCTTCCAGAAAAAGGAATATCTAAATTGAGACCTCCAGCGTATAAGCAGACATGAGTCAAGGGAAAGAGGTTTGATTGAAAGAGGTGGGAGCTCAGGTGATCAGCGTGAGCAAAGGCCTGGTGGCCAAAAGAGAATGGGATACATGCCAGATACTGCAAGCTCAGTATGGCCAGAGCCTTCACTGTGTGTTTGGGGAGGTGAGTAGCGAGAGAGAAGGCTGGAGAAGGGAAAGTGTGGTGTCTCATCACAAAAGCCTTTGTAACTCATGCTGAGAAACTTGGGCTTTATCTTAAGGATCCAGAGTAGCCTTTAAAAGATCTAAAATAGGAGAGTGACAGATTTGCATTTTATAGAAAGATCCCTCTGGCTGCAGTGTAGGAAATACATTAGATGCAGTGTGGGAAACAAATTTGGGTGGGAAAGGAGGGAAAATAGTACAGCAGGGCAGGGGTAATAAAATGTTTTAAACTAATTGATTGTGAGGCATCCACAGAACATCCAAATGGAGGTGTCCAGTGGTTAGCGAAAGAGCTGGGCCTGGAGCATAAGAGAAAGATCTGAACTGGGGATTTAGCTGTGCAAGTCACCAGCAGAGAAATGGTTACTGGAGTTATGGGGGAGGAAGACATTGCCTGGGTTAGGTGAGATAGGGGTCGGGGACATGAAGACTACGATGAGAAACAGAGACCAGGAACAACCTAATAATGAAGGAACAGCAGAAGAGTCCTGGGCGAGTATGGGGAGACGTGCAGCAGTAAAGGAGAGGGAGTGTAATCATTTGATGGTTTCAGTGCTCCTTGGGAGTTCCTGCTGGCAGACAGTGTCAGTGATCAACTTGGAGTTCTACTAGTATTACTTCAAGACCCGCCAATTAGTTTTCCAATTATCAAAGAGGACCCTGACCTACAAAGTAAGCTTGAAATGGGTGTATTATTCAACTCAGTAAAGAATAGTTACAAATGCTTTCTTGAGTCCCCTTCCATGCCATAAAGTAAACATGCTGCATCTTCTCCAATGCGGAGATGGGTGGTGAGCCCTCCTTGAGAGAGGCAGGATGGTTGTCAAGAAAAATATTAGGCTGTTTTGGCCTCTACCTAGTTAGGCATTTCCCTTTTCAGATTAGAATTACACACATTTGTTGCAAGGTTTTAATATTATGTCAAATCATTCCCTTGATATACAGTTATAAAAATTTCTGACTTCATAGACTAAATTTCCATAACTCTGTTCTTTTGTAGTTTTGCTACTTCATTTCAGAAGATATTTACAAATGTGATGTTACAAATCAGAAATGATTGATGAACTCAGCAGTCCATCATAAACCAGGTCTTCAACAGTCTCAAAAGATGTAAACTGAGAAAACAGAAAAATAACCCGAACTTCTATGCTGAGAAGTCTTGAAGGGTCTTGCGGTCTAACAAGCTTGAGTTTAAACCCGCTGGCACCACACATTATCTGTGTGACTTTGGATATGGTCCTAATTTCAGAATCTCAATTTCCTTATCTTAAAATGGAGATAACAATACCTATTCTGTAGGCTACTGAGGAGTTAGAAGAAACATTTATTGAGCTATCATCAGATATTAGAGACGGCTCAGATGCCTATTACCGAGGCACAGAGAGGTTAGATAACTTATATAAGGTCATACTGCTAGTAAAAGATGGGGCAAGGATTTGAATTCACAAGAGCAGAGAACTTGTTCTTAAACATTATGCTACACTGTTTCTCTGAATATATGTAAACCATCTAATACTAGTGTCTGATACATAGCAGGCATTGTACTTGATAAATGGTATTAACAAAAGTAAAAAGAGCTTTTTATTTTTATGAGAAAAGAAAGACAAGTTCCATGGTGCACTGTCATGCAACTCTGAATCAGATTAGTATCTAAAAATACTTGAGCTTATAAAAGGTCCTTTCACTATGTATGAGAAGAAATACCTTGGCTTGCAATAATTCTAGCAATGGACAAAAGTAGAGGGAAGTACAAAATATAGATTTCTCCTAGAACAAATTATAATGAGGAACTATTTCTCTATTTTAAAAGCTCTTCTTTCAATTATCTGTGGAGAGAGAGGCTAACAGCTGAAGAAACATTATGGACATTGACTGGAGGTACACAAGGTGCTGATGCTAATGTCCAGTGAAGGATATTTCCTCCAAAAGTCCTGGTCATCAAAGCAAACCAATAGCCATTACAGCCAGGTAAAAGCCATTAGTACTCATCTAGCAGGTGCTTCTACAAAAAAGTAATGCACTGTGTTCATAAAGCAAACATTCAGGGATGGACTTCAAATGGGGTAGGGCCTACATGGTACTGGACAAACCCCCACTTCTGCAACCCAAGATGACTCTGATACTAAGGAATTCATCTAGTTTCTATGCCAAAATTCTATCACTTAGCACTTAACAGCTTTTAAGTATTCATAATATCAGCATTAAATCTTCAAAAAATGCAGGATGGATGGATAAGTAGAGGAAGAAAGAAAAGAAGAATGAAGGAAAGAACATATACACATCCATGAGCTTTTACCAACAATCTCCTCTGCAGGGATTAGTTGATAAAGAAAAAAAAGTAAGGTCCTTTGTACCTTAGACATAGTATGGCCAAGAGAAAGTTGAATTCTGGGAGGAGAGGTTAGAAAAAGCCAGAGAAAACCAAGGGCTGGCATTTGTGATGTTATCAAGGATAAAATGATTAAATGAAACAATAAGCTCACTTCAGCGGGCTTATATCAACTTCAAAGTGTAACAAGAATGGAGCATTCCATTCTCTATTATTATCTAGGCTTAACTTTGCAAAGTTAATCCTCTGGAGGAGGTTCCATTCTTCCTAAGGTTACTCCTAGAATTCAGATAGTACCAAGAGGTAAATGGCAGGATCTGAACACAGGTTGGTAAGATAACTGAGTCAGTCTCAAAAATACACACCTCAACTTTTTTACATTTCTTTGAGTTGACAGCAATCATTAATAACATTTGACAATAGTATTGGAAACTATCTTTGGGGCTAGATTCTGCTTGCCTAAGAATACAGATAATTTTAGAAAATATAATCTCTCTGAGACTTCTTTAAAAGTTTGTTTTTTCTTTGGTCTGTAAAATAAGAATAATAGCCACTATAAAAAATAATGTGAAAATTAAATGAGGCAATAGTGTAAAGAGCTTGGTATGTGGTAGGCATTCAATCTATCCCTGGCTGCTGAAGCTCTCATAGGTAAGATTACTACCTCATAAGCATAAAAAGCTCCTCTCCTGAAGCAAATGGGTATCAAGGTCCTTTGCAATACTAGATACTTGGGCTTTCTTAGAAGCTACTTGACTAACATACAAACTTTATGCTGCTTACATATTTTCCAATATTCACAAATTATTCACCGTTTACTTAAATCTGGGTTCCATGAGTTGATTCTTTATTCTGAATCTGTTTCTTAGAAAAACTTTCAACCACATGCATAACACTTGTCCTGAGGCACTGGAAGGCTGGCCTCGGGCAATTCAGAAATATATTTATTTCTACCTAATAGAAGAAATTTGCCTTCTCGGCAATGCTTTTTCTCTCTGCCTAACCTCCTCCTTCCACACAAAAAACCTTCTGTTCCATCTGGCTTTTCATCTGTGCCCAGAGACACTTGGGTCCCAAACACAAGAGAAATTAGCAAAGCCAGGAATGTGTATAGGCAAGAAAACTCATAACTCACTCTGTGAAGATCAAACCTGTAGTTGTCTTTTATTCCACACCACTTAACTTCTTGACAGGCTGATTTCCAAACTGCCGAAGCTAGGATGTATATAAAGACTATTTGTACAGTATTCTCCCTTTCTTTATCTATTAAATTGAACAAACTAAGATTAGAACTTTTATACCACTCTATAGATGTTTTCCAGAAACACTCTTGATTGCTTGATACTAAAGTATGTAGGATTTCTTCTCTGAAGATTAATGACTAGATTTTATATGATCAAAGGGAAGGAAATAGCATTCAAAAGGCAGGGTCTTAGAAACTCAAGTTATTTGTCACCTGGGAGTCAGATAATAAAACAATGCGAATGTTGTATTTAATGTGGATAGTCTTTCTGTAAGAAGTATAACCTATTTAGCACGCAGCAGGCACATATAATTACTTTCAGCCATTCACAGATGCTGGCTTCCATTAAAGTATTCTCTGAATGTAGGATGACTTTCCTTCCCAGAGTCTTAGCACCAAGAACCAAGACCAGTTTACCCACCTCTTTCTACAGTATAGGTTTCTTGGCAAAGAGCTTCTACCGTAAGAAGGGCTCCTGTTTAGTGGAAACCAGAGTTGCGCTTCACAGGTGTTGCACCAAGCAGTTTATTTCAGTATTTTGTTTCAGCTTACTTCTGACTTGGAAAACTTCGGTGACCTTAGAAAAGATTGTTGCCATTGAAAACCTCGCTCAAGGCCTATCTTACAAATTCAAATAAAAACTAAAGGCCAAGACTTATCTAGTCACATACCCATTTAATACTGAAACTCAGCTTGAAACGTATCACTTAAGTTTTGTGAGTCTAATTTAATGTGGTTTATTTTAAAGAGAATTCGAGTGAAGTACTTAACAATGATGTTGGTGATACTGCTGTAAGTAGCATGCTGGGTGAGAGTAGTTCATACATTATTATACAAACGAACAACTACATTCCTTTTGCCACATCTTCACAAGCAGGGAATTAGGGCATGAATGTCTTTGTGGGCCATTATTCTGCCTACTGTAAGAAAAAGCTGTAAGATAAGCATTTTGTTTTCATACTCACCGTATCTCCAGAAAAATTAATGCAATTTAAATGTTTTTATAATAAGCATTATAAACAGGGAAAGTATATGGCGAAGAATGAAGCCCAAATAAACTTTTTTTAACTGATTCAAACCCTTATGACATGATAGTTCAGCAGTCCAGTGATATAACATGAAATCCAACCCTTGTTTTGGTGGATACTCCAACTTTAATCATCATTCTGTTGCCACCATTTCCCTTCCCTAAAACAAACAGGTATTTTCAATTCTAAGTTTATAGTTAACAAGAAAAAATATTTCAAATGTATCATAACAGCTCTTGTTAAAGAGATACTAACCTTAATTTTTCTACTTCAAAACATTTTGAGGTCTAAAGATAGTTCGGCATTTATAAAAATATTATGGATGTACAGTATGTTTATTTAGGCACATTGGGATTTAAAATACTGCTATTCAAAAAGTTTCTAATAAAAAAAACCCCCACTATTGTAGCATAGGAACAGCTATTCACCATGAATGGTCTGGAGTTACAATAGATCTTATGAGACTAACTACATTTTCTAAATCAAAAATGGGGCATGGGGCACATACCCTAAATGAGGGAGTTTTTGGACTTTGATTTCATCTGTACAAAAAGTCTTTAAAAATACAAGTGGAAAAATTATTGTACCTGTATATAATATACAAATGTATCTTTTTAAAGTACAAAAATAGAAGCAAAACAAAACAAAAAAAATCTCTCCTGAAAATTGAGGGTCAATTTATAATGAGCAGCTGAGTGCTATCCCTTCCAACAAGCAGCATGGCAGCCTGAAAAGTTTTCTAGCCATGAACAAGTAAAGTGAGTGAAAGGAAGACCTCTAGAGAGACAAGGGTCAACCTCGTCAAAACAAAGTTTCCACATTTTTTAATGTGCCAAGACAATAATGGATCTGCAAGCCACATTCACTCATACTCCAAAATATGCTTCATTTTGTGTTCCTGTAAAATTTTCCCAAAGCAGATATCAAAATGTTTATGCAGTAACCAAATATATATATTTCATATTCATATGACAAACTAGTAAATATTTACCTGTTTTGTACTGTTTTAAATAACCACCTTTTAATTCCCTTAATGTATAAGTATTTTTATCTAATCCTATTCTGTATGGAATTCCAAATTAAAAGAAGTATGCCAATAGCTCCTTTTTGTAAAGTGAAAAAAGAGCATGACATTTTAGATTGCTTTCTCCTGACCAGAAATTAAAAGGGACACTTCATGAAAAATGACAAGTGACCCCAAACAAACAGATTGTGTTTCAGAAGTTTACTTGGAAGCTGAAACATGTTTTCCCCATAGGAAATTATCAGATGCCAAACTAGTGTATAAACATCTAATTAATCATAATTAAAAAATGGATAAATATGGCAAAAAATTCACTACAATTCTTAAACAAAATGTAACAAAAGTAATGAAATACTAATATGAATATTAAATACCGCTACTTCAGGAAATCTAATTTCTCTAATTAAACTTATGTATGGGGCTGGGTGCAGTGGGTCACACCTGTAATCCCAGCACTTTGGGAACCCAGCACTTTGTGAGGCCAAGGCGGGCGGGTCACCTGAGGTTGGGAGTTCAAGACCAGCCTGACCAACACAGAAAAACCTCATCTCTACTAAAAATACAAAAAATTAGCCAGGTGTGGAGCACATTCCTATAGTCCCAGCTACTCAAGAGGCTGAGGCAGAAGAATCGCTTGAACCTGGGAGGCAGAGGTTGCAGTTAGCTGAGATCGCACCACTGCACTCCAGCCTGGGTAACAAGAACAAAATTCCATCTCAAAAAACAAAACCAAAACCAAAAACAAAAAACTAATTTATTAATTCCCAAAAGAAATTCTGGCCAATGTATTAGCGTTTCTAGAATCTGTTAACACTGATTCATGTCAAATTTCCTTTGCATAAGGCATGCTGTTTAACATCATTGACCTTTATTAATTAGTATTAAATGACAATGTTAAGAACACTTAGTCTAGTTCTGGCACAAAGTAAGCTCTACAAAAATTATGTGAGTAGAAATGATCTGAGGCTCACAGTAACTGGGTGGCAATTTGAGGAGAAGGCAACGAAAGTTAAGATAGAATGTGTGCATATAAATGCAAAAAAGACACTATCAACTCAGGTGTTTTTCCAACCCTCCAGTCTAGAAAACCTGGGTTTGAGGTCCCTGGAAGGCAGAATTTGGCAAGGGAGTCAAAAGGCTACCCGTTGATTATGGCCCTGAAGCAAAGGGTAATCTTGTGAAGCAAGTGGCACTCCAGAAAACAGATGGAGGGCAAGAATTGAATACAAAGCATTTAGGTAGACGAGCCAACCCATTCTGGAAGAAAAAGCTGACGTGTTTTCCTGAGGAAACAGGAGCATGGGAATGAGGGCTATGCAGGCAGTCTTTTGAAGTGCATCTGTGGCTAAGTCTGCGGACCAGGTTGTTAAAATCACTGAATCAGTTTGACAGTTATGAAGATAAGAAAGAATTGAGAAGAGAATGGCACATGTTGAAACTTGCTGAAGAAATAAAGGGAAGAAGCATCATTGGAGTAATATAGTAGTTTGCAAATCTGAATGAACATTAAGATTTCTTAGGCATACCTTTAAAATGCAGAGTCCTAGGCCTGTCCGCATCCTTAAAGATTCTGATTGCATAGGTATGAATGATTGTAATGTTCAGCCAGATTTGGGTAACACCAGATTAAAGTTCACTTCAATTATTAACCTCTGAAGTACAACTTAACTATAGAATATTATCAATTTATATTATCTTAAAAAGTAACATTCTGAAGCTGCTGGTTTAGAAAAGCCACATACATAAATCATATAACCACATATCTTCTGTACAATAAATAATATACGTATGTGTCTGAAAATACTTTTAAAACCACAAATCCAAAGTGACATAGTTTCTTCAAATATGTAGAGCTTAAAAAAACAGATAACTGTGCTTTCAAGTTTTAAAATTTGAAATTTAGAAATTTTGTCTGATATTGATACTACAAAAAAATAAGACACTGTATTTTGGTTTTATTTCAGAAAGTTCAAGTCTTTCCATCATAATTGAAGGAATTGCATGATCAATTAAATATTGTCAGCATTATTTTCCATTAATGATTTTAAATGCATCCACACACCTGAGTGTTCAGAATTATATAAACATACCCATTAGAGTCTAGACTCATCAACATTTATATTATGTTTCTTCAACAGAATCTGAGATGAATCACTAGATAAATAAGTTATAAAATTGTTTGGATTTTATGATGAGTTGGTTTGCTGAACTCTAGAATTCATAGCAGAAATTAAATCTTTGAATTTGATTTTCAATAAAAGAAAATTGTGCACTGTGCTAATCTACTTTTGCATATTACTTAGAAAATGGCTATTAAGGCTTTATTGTAAGGGATTACAGTAAGAGATATTCCATTGTGTACCATGCAAGATGCAGAAAATAATGGTTTTAAAATGATGTTTAGGCAATCAAGAGAATAATTGTTTTCCTTTCATTCTGGTCTTTCCAAATTATTTTTTTTTTTCAGATTAAAATTAGGTTTAGAGTTAATGAAAAATTGCATCCCTAACTTAAAAACTTCAACTTCTTTAGATTCCTTTAGAAAAGGAATAAATATAGTTTAAAAAAATGTTGCTTTGGAAAAAAGTCTTGATTCATTGCTTCATTCTTACAGCTTTTTCTTTGCTTCCTTACTATAAAATAATCCATTGTTATTGTGAGGACAATCTCTGATTCAGTTCCAGTGCTCTCGCATCTCCATGGGTTTTGGCATTGTTTACCAGCACCTGTGGGAAATCACATACAGGAACATTAGTATTTTGTTTATTAACAATATCTGTATTTTGATTCATTGAAGCCAAGTAATCCAAGGGCGGCAGTCTTGAAAAGGCAACATCAAACGACACTAGGAAAAGTGACTCTGTGCAATCTTTAGTCACTTTTTCAGATATTAATTGTTTGAACAAAGCTAACATCAGAGAGATGCACAGTTTATTCAAAGCAGTATAGCTGCCAACATTCTGATTGCTATCTTTCTTTTTTTTTTGAGACAGAGTCTTGCTCTGTCATCCAGGCTGGAGGGCAGTCGTACAATCTTGGCTTACTGCAACCTCCACTTCCTGGGTTCAAGCGATTCTCCCACCTCAGCCTTCCAAATAGCTGGGATTACAGGTGCTCACCACCACGCCTGGGTAATTTTTGTATTTTTAGAAGAGATGGGGCCAGGCAGGTCTCAAACTTCTGACCTCAAGTAATCTGCTGGCCTTGGTCTCCCAAAGTGCTGGAATTACAGGCATGAGCCACTGCGCCCAGCCTGATTCCTATCATTATAAAATCAAAGGTTTTGTTTGGTGGCTTTGTTTATAATACTGTCACTTCTAAACCCTTATCCAAAAAGACCACTTTATGCATAGAACTGTTCAAATGAAATTGCTCCCTTTTGAAACCACAACTCAGGATCTAGGCTCTAGGTTCTTGGCTTTATCAGAACATTTCCATGATTTCACCAGTTTCACAAACTAGAAGATTCAATTTCAGCTGATCATTCATACTAAAACATTTTTTGGTTGTTCACTGTCAAGCACTGTGAAGGGTCTGAGATTTTGCTCCATTTGCAAGCTAATAAGTTAGCCTGTTACAGTTCCGTAGATGCTGCCAGAAGACACAGGACTCTTAGGTTACAAAGAAAAGTCATCATTAGTCAAGGTATTGCAAACAGCATGAGCATCAACATATCTGCCTCTGTTCTTGTCCTCTCAGCCTGTGACATGGATGGACTGATATAGTTTCCCACATATGTAGTTGGTTGCATTACAACAAGGGAACCCCAAGCCTAGGATGCTTAATCTTTTATAACGGACAGGAATATCTACGCTTTGTTCTGGAAGGAGATACTATCTCTGTCTTCCAAGGATGTTCACTATACAAATAACTTTCAAAAAATAGACTAGAACAAAGAGTAATCAGGCTTCCTACTCACAGGATTTTTGGGAATGCAAGAGATCCATGGTGAACTGTCTCTCAACATTCATATATGTCTGCCTTTTTGGTTTGCAATATGTTGATTACAATGCCTTTCCCCAAGCACTGTTTTCTTTACTATTTCTTTAATGTTTTATGTTTCACCAAAAGGCAAACAGAATTTCAAAACGCTGTAGGTACTGAAAAAGCTTTTCACTGATTTTCATCATGTTTTTAAAATTGTTGGCTAAAGTTATGACAATTTAACCCAATACATTTGTATATTCTCTACATTATTCAAAATAATTTTGGATACATATATATTTATATATTTAGATGCCAGAGCCATCCCATAAGAAGTAGAGCAGAAACTGTCACATGTATTTTATAGTAAAGGCAAAAAGAAGGCAAATAATTTTTTTAAAGATAATATGAACATTCCATTAGGAGTCTGTTACCTCTAACTCCATCCTATCTGCCTATTTGCCTCCACTGCAATGGCCACAAAAATACAACTAGCACCTAGCAGACCAAGGATGCTGCTAGGTATGAAACATTGCACAGGACATTGCACCCTCGACCCACACTCAAGAAAAAACTGTGCATTCCACAATCTCAGTAGGTTGAGATCTCTGAAGATGAGAAACTGGGTTAAAAAGACTGTAAGAGGTGTATCATATTCTGAGTTCAGGAAATGAGAAATATAGGCAGGCAAAAACAGTATAATTGTTGCAATAGTAATACAAGACCAGTGACAATTTATGTACGTATATTCTCTCCTTTGGTTTGCCACTTGGCCACTTTTACTTGGTTCTTGCTTAAATAAACTTAAAAACTTCAACTTCTTTAGATTCCTTTCTTTAAAAAAGAAAAGGAATGAATAGCTATAGTTTTAAACAAATGTTGCTTTGGGAAAAAGTCTTGATTCATTGCTTCATTTTTATGACTTTTTCTTTACTTCCTTACTATAAAATAATCCAGTGTTTACCAAAAACTGGATAAAATATTTTATCCATCCATTTCTAAAGAAATAGCAAAGGTATATAAATAATATGAAAGAGAGTGTAGTCAAGTCATTCCTTTCTGGCCAAAAAAGGGAATGAAAACACTGACCTTTGATACTGGTTTAGGTTGGGTTTAGACGGTCATGTATTTGTACTGTATTGTTATAAACTTCACTAGGTAAGGGCTTTAGATCAGCAGTTTGCAACTTTTTATAAACCTCAGTTCGTTTAATGGATAACTTTTAAACTTGTGATGTTCTCACTGGTTCAAAGATAAAGTCCCACAATTAGACAAGCTCCCTAAAATTCTACCCTTCTGTTTCACTTTAAAAAGCTCAAAGAAATGCATTAATGGAAAGAGATATAAAAATATCCATCAATCTGTTATATTTTACTACTGAAAATAAAAAAGTAAATCTATTTGTCACCTAGGGTTAGCATCCAATTACTTATAACATGCTTTACAACTGATCATGACCCTAAGGTTGTTGGTACTCAAAAGTTTCAGATTTTGGAGCATTTCAGACTTTGGATTTTTAGATTAGGGATGCTCAACCTGTATAGCTTCCCCATATAAAGGCATTTGTACATATACAGGTTAAATTGACATTAAACTATTTTTAAACACAGGTTTTAACAATTCTGTTATTTATGCCAAGGGGTCCCAGCTTTTGATATTATAACATTGAAAGGAGAATTTCATAACTAACCCTTGGTAAGATACAAACTATATATTTAACCTTCAAACAATGTGCATAAATATTTCTCTATTTTCAACAGATGCAACAGTAGACCTTGTAGTCCTTTGTTAGCCAAAAAATTACACAATCAGTTTTAAAAAATTCAATCATAAAAGTGAAGCAACTTTGAACAATAACTCTAAAATCCTTAGGTCAAAGATAAAACACTTTAAATAAAATCAATGCCTTACATCAATAAGCTCATAGTCATCTTTGGCATATAAGTGTCTCAGTAGGTACCAACGTGCAGTTGATACAATAGATTTGGGATAGCCAGGCTGATATACCACTCTCTCCAAAAGACGCCGTGTCTCTCTGGAAGAAAAGATACTTAATATTTAGTCCAAAGCATGCAAATTACCGTATTTCCCATACTAATCTCACACATACACTATCTTTCTCATATTTTTGCAGATGTGATACCTGATTATGATTTTTTAATTCAGATAAGTAATAATAACGGTTAATATCTATTAAGTGTTTATCATGCACTAGGTACTATGCTAAATGTTTATACATATGGTTGTATTTAATGTTGACAACCTTATTAGGTAGGTAGTTATTATTCCCATATGGCAGAGAAGTAAATCAAGGCTCATTCCAAAGAGAATAGGGAGACAGTCCCTATTTTATGAGCTACTTTGAGTGCTCTACCTCTAATCTTTTCGAAAAATAGGCAGAAACTAAATAAGTCACTAAACAATACAAAGATGATAAAGAGTGGAACAAGAAATATTCAACATTTACACTATAGGCTATGTATATCATACCAGGCTTTTAGTGTGTGTTTTCAAGGATGTGTATGATAATGTGAACCCACATAATAACAGGCTGATTTACAGCTGTGTTCTAATTTTTTCTTTCCTAATTCACTAACATCTATGACTCCAAAACTTCTATACTGCTAAAAATAACATAAACCATAGTACATTCACAACTGCTAAATAGAAGGATCTTCTAAGTAGCAATTAGTTTGAAGCAGGAACTAAATAACTTGTTTTGAAGATGCTTTTGCAGAGGGATCACATAGTGAGCACCGTGTTATTTTTCTTAGACTACCTCTTTATTTGGGCTAGGTTTTTAAAGGTGATACAAATTATGGGAGGTGTTAACAAAGACCATTGGGGTGGGAGGTGAAGGGGGTTTGTACTCTCTAAGTTACCAACACTGAGCATGAGCAGAAGTAGTTCATTAGGAAGTTTAAATTATAGCCTAAAACGTTTCTTAGTAAAATTAGTCACACACAAAAATGGCCCAAAATAAGTATTAATAAATAGTGCTGGAATTGCTAATCAGCCATAGGGTCTTAATCTTCCACCATCCCTATTTTGTGATGTGTCTTTTGCTACATATTTATACGTATTAACCTCCATTTCTACCATACCTATCCTGTTTCAGTGTGTGCTCCTCAATCACTGCTTTACTTACAAATGCTTTGTATTATATGTAATATATATTAGAACTAGATATTTTCAAAATCTTAAAGTATTCTTGCCTGTATTTCTTACCCATGTGATCTTTAAGTAATTTTCTTCAAATTTAAGTATACTTCAAATATAAATGTTGCCATAGATTTTTTAATATTTTAATCAGAGCAGCTTTTGGATTTTCTAGACAGGAAACCACATCATTTATAAACAACACGTCTCTGTCTTTTCAATATTTATTACTTTTTTCATAGCTTATTACATTATCAAGAACTTCTGGCAATGCAGCCCTGAGTTGGAGTCTTTTGGTTTTATTTGATTCTAGAACCCACATCACACTGTTGGCACCTCTTAACACATTGAAGAACGAAAACTCCAAGGCCTTCTTCACTGGAAATGCTGTCATGGCAAACCCCTCATATTCTATAAATACGTATCAAATTGCCTTTTTAAAATAAATATAAGACTTTTTTTTCTCCCTTATTGGATTTCTGGAACCAGTCCTTCCAAAGTAGATACGAACATATAAATATCTCCTAAAGTTTGTTAGTCTGTTATAAAACTTTATAATCTTTCCTTGATTGTTTCCTAGAAGAATCTAAAGTGAAGAAGCATTTACAAGAAAAAGATGAAGATTCTTCATACCTTGCCCCCATTTTGCGGTTGAATTGTAACAAAGCTTGTAAAAGAACAGCCAGTGGACAAAAGCAAAGTTTCAAGGCCTCAGTTGTAGCTTCCTGAACCAAAGATGGCCAGTGATCATTAGAAACGTTAGCCTATAAAAATATAAGACAAATATTAACTCAAAGATTTGGCTTATTTACTTTAAAAGCATGCAATCCAATTCTCATTATTGCATACCTATTTGTGTAAGTCACCATATAAATAATAGAAGGAGTATAATTACTACAAAATGATTTAAGATCTGATCCCTGCGCTTAAGGAGCTACAAAATGGGGTAGACTTGGATAAAGGAAGTTTTCAAACAGGAGATATCATTTAAAAAACACTAACATATTTGTTCAAAGAAAATGCACTATTATACTAAAAAGGTGAATAAAATCTATCAATCTTGGTCTACCAAATATACAAAACTAAATTTAACATAATTGATTCTTTAACTGGTAGTGATAAATATAAAGTTCTACGTTTCAAAAATTAAGGAGAGAGGAAAGGCTGAAATAAAGTATTGTAATAAATTCCCAATATAAAAAAGTACAAAACAGATCAGAGATAAAGCTATTAAATCAAAATAATCAATACTAAAAACCTTTTAAATTTTTTACTTTATGGCAAAGACGTTAATGTATCACTGTCTTGGGTTACAAGCTTTACTCTCCTATTAGGTACCAACTCAGAAATAACAAAGGTAAGTATTTCTGAAGAAACAGTAACAAACTAAAGTGACGAACACTTTAGTGAATTATGTAAAGAGAAAAAAATGCATTAAAAAGTTTCATTTTAAAAAATCTCCAATTTTGACTAAGAATTCATAACCGCAAGTATCCAGAATACATATAATGAGTCTATATATATGGTCTATTTCAAACACTAAATTATGTAACAAAAATTAGAGCAACTATCTCTGAGTGCAGTACAGGCAACTACACTTATATAGGCAACTGTAACTTGTATAATCAAGTAAGAAGAAGCTATAATGAATGTGAAAATAGAGAACAGAGGTTACGATGCATCTTCTATAAATACTGACACCTTGGGTACATCTGACAAAGAGAGTAAGGCAAAGCACATTCTAATACAATTATTCTTAACATATTTTTAAAACCAGAAACATAAAACTATCACTGCTTTTAATAACGTACTCTCTAAATTCTATGAAATCATATAAAACACTCTGTAAAGTTAGCCCAAAGATGATTTTATAAGCAAAAAGTTACTATATATAAATAGCATACTGAACAAAGTGATCAGAATGCATTTCTATTTTCTTCTCCCACTACCTCTTTAACATGTTATTTGAGAGATACTTTTTCTGTGTCCCTGGATGTAAATTACATTAGGCCCTGTGAGTCTTATGTACATTTTTCTTACATTCATTCACAAATGCAGTCTCAATTAGAATGTCCTTTTTTTTCAACACTTCAGTCTTCACTGAAATGTAGTATTTGCACATACTTCCCTGCCCCTACTCCCCTCCCAATTCCCTCAGATCCCAGGCTAGGTTATGGTTATAGGCAGTTGCAGGTGGCTGATTCCTCTTCCCCAGTACTCCCACCTCCCAAGGCTAATTGCAGCTTCAGGCCTCTATTAAAATACTAGAAGTCTGCATTTAACTGGTGCCATTGTAAGGTGGTGCCAAGCTCTCCAGGGTTGACACGTATTTAAAGCTCTTTTTCTCAATCTGGCTTTAGCAGAGACTCTCAACTTCATGGGTAGTCTCTCATCTGCAGCCCCAGCAACACAGCTATGGGGCTCAGTGCAAAATAAAGTGTAGGGGCCTTTGTTTATAAATTATCAAGAATTTCAAGATAGCAACTACAGAGCATAAAATCAAGTATGGCACCCTGTGTAACTGCAGAGGCTGCATGCCCATGAAGGCAGCCCTGCTCATCTGCAGTTCCACTAATCTAGCAAATGTATTCTATTCTTCTCTCCACATCCTCTAGCAATGGGGAAACTTCCAGATCCTTCCAGATTCCCACCTGTCAATTTTTGTTTTTCTTACAATTGCTTTTGGAGACTTAGCCAAAAATTCTTTGTCAAGGCCAGTGTCAAAAAAGGTATTTCTAGGTTTTCTTTTAGAATTTTAATAGTTTGAGGTCTTGCATTTAAATATTTAATCCATCTTGAGTTAGTCTGTATATATGCTGAAAGGTAAGGGTCTAATTTCACTCTTCTGCATATGACTGGCCAGCTGGCCCAGTACAATCTATTGAATAGGGAAGTCCTTTCTCCATTGCTTACTTTTGTCAGCCTTGTCAAAGATCAGGTGGTTATAGGTGTACAGATTTATTTCTGAGTTTTCTATTCTATTTGTCAATGTGTCTGTTTTTGTATTAGTACCAATGAATTCCCTCAACATTTGCTTGCCCTTCACTTATGCAGTTTAATTTGGTGGGACATGAAATTCTTGGTCAGAATTTCTTTTCACTAAGGATGCTTTGGAACAAGAAAATAAAGAAAAGAAAAAAAGGATGCTGAAAATAGGCACCAAACTCTTCTGCTTCTGGCTTGTAACATTTCTGTGGATAGGTCTGCTGCTAGCCTGATTGGATTCCTCTGTATGTGATTTGACCCTTCTCTCTAGCTGCCTTTAAGACTTCTTTTGCATTACCTTGGTAAATCGGATGACTATGTGCTTTGGGGATGATCATCTTGTATGGTACATAGCTGGAGTTTTCTGTATTTCTTAGATTTGTATGTCAACCTCTCTAGCAAATTTAGGAAAATTTTTGTGGACTAATATACATTTCCAAGTTGCTTATCCTCTCTCAGGAATGCCAATGAGCCAATTAAGCCTCTTTTGTTTATAAATGACCCAATCTCAGGTATTTCTTTATAGCAATGCAACAGACTAATACAGTTGGTGTTCCTTTAACTGTGGTATAAGTTGAGTATAGGCAGTTGGCTTCATTCCTGGATGCTTCCAAAGAGCCAGGGCTCTGTACAGGATCTTTACGTGTAGGTGAATTCTTGCACTTGGTTTCACAGGTGTATATATTAGCAAGATAATTTTTGGCGTTGTAGTTTGGGCTGCAATCCAGCAGAAAGTGCATAAGAGTAATGCTAGGTACCTAGGCTAACACTTAGCTACATGGCTCTTTTGTACTTCTTCGCATCCGCAGGCATGCTCTTCAGTGGTGATGGTGGGGACAGGGTAGAAATGACCCCCTCACTAGGTCTGCTCTGGGGCCTAAGGGAAGCACCCTCTGATCATTCACATCATGCCCACATTACTTTTGTTAGCTGATTTGCATTGCAGGGTCCCCTCGGGCAGAGGCTATGACAGGGAGATATGCCAAAATCTTTCTGGACTGGCCTTGCAAGGGAGGCATGCCCCATTCTTGCCCTTGTCCAGGAACCCATGCATCTCACCCCTCTCAGTTCTTGAGGACATGGGCTCCTCCCCAACTCAAGTGCCAGCCATAGATCTCAGCTCCATACTCCCAAGCTGCATGCTGCAGCCCTGGGAACACTGGAATATTCCATGGCTCAGGGTTGAGTTCAGGTTATACTGGAGGATCCTATATGCTACTGCAATCTGTCTTGATCTGATATCTCACTTTGGAATCTGATATCTAGTATGTTAGCCAACCTGTCAGTTTTACATCCAGATCACATATTATCACATATACAGCAGTCTTCTATGAAAGTCTTATTTTAATATATCCATCTTCCCCATATTGCCAGCTGTTTGCTATAGAAATATGGTATCCCCTTTATAATTATTGGATGTCAAATGTTTTTTTCAAGAACAAATTGGATTGATAGTGCTTTAAGGTTTACAAAGGCACTTGTAAACATTATGTCATTATTCAAACAATACCACAAGAAGGCAAAGTAGGTATTCTGATCTCCACTACTACAGAAAAAGAAAACAGCTTTAATCAGTTTAACTGGTTGAAGGTTTCACAGGTAGTAAATGGCAGAACCAGAACATAGGCTCTCAGAGAAAATACTTTTGCGGTGGTGTACTGGTACAGGTGGGGCAGGTGGGGGCAGGTATACATGGGTATTACTAAACTGTAAGCTAATTTCTTCATCTGTCAAATAAGGTTATTGGGACTATTAAATAAATTAATAAGTATAAAGCACTTATAACAGTACCTAGCACAGACTAAGTGCTATAGTTTGCTATTATTACAACTATTATTAATTTTTTCTATTCACGGTCAGATTTAATTTCCTAGCATTAATAAAAATCACCAAATAATATTGAAAAGTAACAAATAATAAGTTAGAGTAAAAGACTGTCTACTTCTCCAGTTCACAAATTGAAAGGTATGTAAGGTATGTAATAGGTACTATGGGTGGCTTCTATGGCTCACCAGTTATCAAGGTCATAAAGATCTTTGTTATACATAAATATGGGGCAAACAAAACAAAATAGTGAACTACAATTAGCTGGCCACATTATTATTTATCCATTCATTCAAAACCATTTATAGAGAACCTCCTATGCCCAAAGGCAGACTGACAGAGCAAGGAAGCAAGGATGAACAGAAATAGCCCAACATAAAGCTCTTAAATGTGCTCTACAACAACGGCACCAAAGCCAAAAAAAAAAGTCCTAATTCTTATATTTCATTGTCAAAATGCCTAAAGTGAATAACTAACATTCTTATAGGTTACTATGGTAAAAACATAAAGTCCTTTAGGGCTCTCTAGGACAATTTCTTCTAACCCTATAAAACCAAAAGAATGACAGTTTAACTTTTAATTACAAAATAATAAGCATATGATGAAAAATCCAAACACTATCAAAAGATATAAAATAAAAAATTCTCTTCTACCATCCTTTAAAACCCCCAGTCTCCTTCTCCAAATAACTGCCATTATATATCTTATATATTTTTCTATATAATATCTTTGTGCTTTTAAGCATATGCACATACAAACACACATAGTATATTTAGAGATACACATCCTTAAAAATTCATACCACATATATGATCACTCAATTAGAATTATATCACATATCCTGTTCTGCAGTTTGCCCTCAATCCCACTTAAACATTTATCTTGACAAATTTTCTCTGTCAGCATGTAAGACTTTCAGATTGATATACATACATTGGTATCAGAAAATAGGTTGTCAAGTCATAATTTACTAGAAATCCGTGTTAGAGAATGTTGAATTGAAATGAAAATGACTGAAATATTTACTATTAACATTTCTGTAACAGTTGAGTAGCTAAATTTAATTCTAATACAATTTGTTTCACGAAGAAACAAAAATGTATATCTTACTATAATTCAACTTTTAAAACTGTAATCTTTTTTCCTCAAACATCGACAATGTTCTGCTGTAGTCTATAGATTTATGTTACTCTATGTCCATCAAGAACCCAAAATACAAAGTGTATCAAGAAGCCACACTAGAAGACAATGAAACAGCAAGAACTCAACAGAATATTACCATGTAAAAAGCCTTTATGTCAAAGAAAGATAAAAAGTCAATTTTTCATGATTGTAATTATAACATGATCTTACCATACAGACTTTTAATGCAAGCAGTGCTAGTCTCAACAGACTTGAGAGCTTCCCACTCCAACTGCCCTGTTGGGATGCCACTTGCAGACTCTTTCTGTAACACATCTCTGCAGCACTCATCATTCCTTGTGACTGATACACATGTGCCAGCCACTGAAAAACAAAAAGGGGAGAAGGAGGCAAAGGACTTTAGTTTACTATGCAGTCTGTTATCCCCACTTCCAACAAATACAATAAACTTTGATGGAGTAAAGATTTTTTATTTAGTTATTGGTAAGTTCTGTGCCCAAAAAACAAGTACAGGTCAAAAAAGGGTTGTCATATTGCCAATTCTTTCAGCAACAGTTGACTATTAGCAAATCGACTCCAGTAATATGTAAAAATAATAATATATAATGATCAAGTAGGGCTTATTCTAAGAATGCAAAGTTGGCTTAATATTTGAAAATCAATATAATCCACCATATTAACAGAACAAAGAAAAAGATTATTTTCATAGATGCCATAAAAAAAGACTTAATAAAATTCAAGACTCATTATTTTTAAAGAAAAACCTCTCAGCATATTTAGAGTAGAATCTTCTTAATCTGATAAAGATATTGATAAAAACCTATAGCAAACACCATACTTAGTAACGAAATAGTCAATGCTTTCCACCTGAGGTAGACAAGAATGTTCACTTATCACCACTTTTAACTTTGTATTAAAGGTTCCAGACAGTACAATAAAGCAAAACAAATCAACAAAAAAACCTTACTATGTAAATATTGGGAAGAAAAAGGTAAAAGCGGCATAACTCTCTAGGTACAAAATCCAAAACCATTTCAAAGAATAAGAGAATTTAGCAAGGTGCTGGAAAGTCAACATATACAAATCAACCGAATTTTTAAATGTTTGGAGATCATTTAAACACACACACACACACACACACACACACACAATGGAACAACAAAAATACCAAATACCTAGAAATAAATTTAACACTAAAGTATAAACGACCTCTAGGTTGAAAACTGCAAAACACTGCTGTAAAAAATTTAAAACTAATTAAATAGAGGAATATGCTACATTTGTGAACAGAAAATATTCAGTAGGGTATTACTTTGTCAATTGTCCCCAAATTAAACTGTAGATTCCAAACAATCACAATTAAGATCCCAGCAGAGCTTTTTTGGCTAAGAATGAACAATTTACAGTAGTTTATTTAAGTGTGGTTTCAGTTACCTGTGGTACAATACAAAAAAATACTCCGAGAGAAAGTTACATTCATATAACTTTTATTATAGTTCATTGTTATAACTGTTTTATTATTGTTGTTGTTAATCTCTTACCACGTCTAATTTATAAATTAAACTATCACAGGTATGTACGTGTGCATAGGAAAAAACATTTGTGTGTGTGTGTTTGTGTATGGTTCATTACTATTTGTGGTTTCAAGCATCTACTAGGGGTGGTGGGACATCTTCCCTGCAGATAAGGTGGGACTACTGTATTTGGAAATGCAAAAGACTTAAGACAAACTTGAAGGAAAACAAAAAGTTGGAGGTTTTAATATTAACCACATACCAAGACTAACTATAAAGCTATACTCAAGAATAAAAAACAAACAGAAGAATAAACAAATAGACCAATGGAAAATAATAAGGAGGCCTGAACAACCCATACACACACAGCTGATTTATGATAAAGGCATCACTGAAATTCCATGGGGACCAAATGGTCTTTTCAAAGATTGGTACTATGTTAATTATGGGTAAAAATCAACCTTAACTTCTGCAATATTCACAAAGATTAAACCAGGATAAATTATAGACCTAAACATGAAAAGTAAAACAACAAAGTTTCTAAAACAAAATGTTAAAAAAAAATCTTCATGAACCTAGAGGAAGCAAAAAGTACTTAAATAGAATATTCCAATAAAGCATTAACCATAATCAGACTTCATTAGCATTAAAAACTATTCATCAAAAAATAACATTAATAAAGGCAGCCACAGATCTAAGAAAATATTTGCAAAATAAATATCCAAAAATGTGCTTGGATTCAGGAAATACAATAAATTCCAATAATTCAACAAGTAAAAAATGAATAGCCCATTAAAAATTATGCAAAGCACTTTACACAGAGGATATCCAAAGGCTCAATAAGCATATAAAAAGTTGTTTGACGTCATTAGATATCAGGTAAACACAAGTTAAAACTACCACGAGATATTATTACCTATATATTCACCAAAATGGGGAAAAAAACACAACAATCTAGCAATATCAGCACTCGGAATGCTCATGCACTGCTGGTGCAAGCGTAAACTGGTATAACCATTTTAGATAACTCCTTGGCAGGATCTATTAAAGTAACCATACATACACCCTATGTCTCTCCAAAAAGCATGTCCAAGGATGGTCACAGCAGCATTATTCATACTAGTCAAAACTTGGAAATGCCCAAATGTCTATCAATAGTAAAATGAATAAATATTATAGTATGTTCATAAAATGAAATGAAAAAACTATGGCTACATGAAACCACCAAATGAATCTCATAGACATCCTGTTGAGTGAAAGCAACCAGATACAAAAGAGTAAACCATTTATATGAAGTTCAAAAACAGGAAAAACTAAATAGAAGCCAGAATAGAGGTTTTCCTTGTTCTGGGGTTGGGGGAGTCGAGCAAGGAGATCAACTGACAGAGGCTTGGGGGAGGGAGTTGCGTTGCTAGAACTGTTCTACGGGAGGTGTTAAACAGGCATATCTAATGAGTAATACTTTTAAGATTTTTACACTTTATTCCTTATGAATTATATCATATCTCACACACACACACACACACACACACACACACACACACACACACGGGCAATCTCTTAAGACTACTTACTGATATGATTTGGCTGTGTTCCCACCCAAATCTCATCTTGAATTCCCACGTGTTACAGGAGGGACCCAGTAGAAGGTAACTGAATCATGGGGGCAGGTCTTTCCTGTGCTGTTTTCGTCATAGCGAGTAAGACTCACAAGATCTGATGCTTTTAAAAAGGGAGGTTTCCCTGCACAAGCTCTCTTCTCTTGTCTGCTGCCATGTGAGACATGACTTCCACCTTCCACCATAATTGTGAAGCCTCCCCAGCTACACAGAACAGTAAACTCTTTCTTCTGTAAATTGCTCAGTCTCAAGTATGTCTCTACCAGCAGTGTGAAAATGGACTAATACACTTAAGATACAATTTATCTTCAATTTTTCCTTTTTAGTTTGATAACGTATTTTTCCCTTTGATAACGAATATGAAATCATCAACATGAATTAAGTATCTAAGGTTAACTAGACATTCTAAGGTCAACTAGATGTTGACCTTAAATCCTAAATCCCATACGGAAAATGTACTCTAAGAAAGGGGAAAGAAGAATTACATCAAGAAGTTGATATAATAAAAGATCAGAATATAAAACCAATTATAGTAAGATAATAAACTTCTATAAAATCTATATCAAAAAGCCCCTTTGATACTTTCTCTGGGGCACATATAAATGTTTATTTATAATACTTATAAATAAAATGTTATATTTATATTTAAATATAACAAATTAAATATATAATAAATATAACAAAATATATAAAATAATTACATGCTTCTGTGTATTTTAATATCAATAAGAACAAAGCACACGGTGATCATTGTGCATTTGTTACTATGGATAACCAGAGCCACTTGAAAGAGCAGATGATCTGTGAATTCAAGCATTAAAACTGAAAATAATTATTTCTAAAAGCACTAAATACAGGTTATCTGTAAAGTAGCTAGGGAGAAACTATACACATCCCCTCTAAAGGTAGAGTTAAACACCATTATGGTACCCTTATTATAAAATGTCCATAACATATCAACCCATATAAAAGAAAGTATTTTCATCACTGTTTTAAAGTGAGAATATTATAAAGCTTTAAATCATCATTGTAGCAGATCCTAAATTAGTATTAAACTTTCTTAGTTCCTCTAACCCTAATGCCTTTTACATCTTGAAACTGAGAGATAACATGGTAAGAGTGACAGCAAGCCAAATAAAGATGGAGCATAGCCCTGACATTAACTAATATTATGAAGTGTTTTAATTGAGGAATCTAGTAAGAAAGGAGAAAACTTACCTGCCAAGCTGGAACAGAGGTTGAGTTGGACATGACTGTTTTTTGTAGTTCCTCAAGTACAGCATCTGGGAGTGGCTTTTGTGACTCCAGGAGTGGTTTACACTGAACTTGTCTCAAAAGTAAGATAACGGCTGGCTGATCAGGGTTACTTTTTAAATACTAGAAATTAAATTCCAAATAGGAATACATCAAATAGGTTCTTAAATGTTAAAAGTAAAAGGCATGTTTTTCAAGTTGGGAAAACAAAATTCTGAATGTTTATACCTTTTCTTATTAAAGAATAAACAACAGCAAAAACTAAATAAACAAAATGAACAACTTGTAAATATCAAACTTTACATTTAAATAACCTTTAAAATCAGTAATGCTATTATTTTTGTAAGGTACAATGTATTTCCCTTTGACTTAGTTTACTCTTAAGTGATATCCTGAAAAATTTAGGTTCCGAATGTAAGTAGATAGCTGAAGTAAGAAAATATAAAATTAAGTGGGAAGGCTATCACTATTCCATACTGGAATAAACTATACTGTGTAAGAAGAAAAGAGGCATGAATTTTTTTCTTTCTTAACTTCTTAACAAAGATATATGTCTTTGACACACAGCGTTTTCAAGTACTGCGAATAAGAAAAATGACCTATTTCCCCATTTCCTTAAGCTACTATTTATTTCTTAAAATACTTACCTACATACATACATAAATGTATTATATATACTTATATCCTGTGTGTGTGTGTGTATATATGCATATATGAAGAATTTCTGAATACAAGTCCTCCCACTATTGTTTCAAATATTTGTTTCTTTATTGCTTGTCTCTCAATAGCCTACTTTTCTACTTTTTACTCATTAGATCACAGTCTTAAATGTATTTCTAAAATTTATTTTATTGCTTTCTTCTAAGTAAGAGATTGGAACAACAAACTGACAAGGAAAGGTTCATAAGGCATCACTTATTCTATCGGAGAGCACAGAGCAACTGTCAATTTATGCTTAGTAAACACTTCCTGTATTTACTAAGCATAAATTGTCCTGTCAGTTTATGCTTAGTAAACATTTATGGTATTTACTAAGCATAAATTGTCCTGAACTTACCTCAGATGGAATTCCTTAAATAAAAGAAAAAAATATATTACTGTACTTTTCATAAAATTTGAGGACCAAAGAAATCTTCAAAAGTCTATTCTTCCTTCTCTATAAAATGTATACTGATCTTTCAAAAAATATTACACACATGAAACATGATGTTTTCAGGAAAAGTCATGTTCAAAACTCTCTTTAACGATTACATTATTTCTAAGTAAACTCTGGAAACTAATTTATTCATTCAGTAAATATTTATTGAGACCCTACTATGTTCTAGGCAAGGTACTACACATTTATTCACAAAGCCTGAAGCATAGAGCCCTAGAATCCTGACATGTAAAAACAGACTACTGAGTAGGTTCCAGTCACCAACTTGACAATTTCCACAGTCATTCTATGTGATCCAGAACTTTGGAAAACTGAAGAGATATTGGAAAATATAGCATTAAGAAGGAAGCAATCAGAAATCAAAGGAAAATACTGCCTCTCTAACGGTATCCAAAAACAAAAAAATTTTTAAAAAGACTTATAATAAGAGCTTGAATCCTAGAGTCAGACAAATGTGAGTTTAAATCACAACTCTATCCATTCCTAGTTGTGAGCTCCTGTGCACGTTACTTATCCTTTTTAAACCCTTAGTTTTTCTCATCTGTAAAAATGAGGATAATAATAAATATCTATATCATAAGATTGTTGTGAAGTTCAAATACAAAATGCTAAATGCAATGACTGGTTTCTGGCAAGTACAGTAATCAATAAATTTTAGTTGTTATCATCATAATTGTCATCAGCACTACTACATGCTACTACATGTTCTTTAAATAACATGCCTTCCCTTTTTTTTTTTTTTTTTTTTGAGACAGGGTCTTGCTCTGTTTCCCAGGCTGGAGTGTAGTGTCGCAATCATGGCTGACCATAGCCTCAAATACCTGGGCTCAAGCAATTCTCCTGCCTCAGCCTCTCAAGTAGTAGGAACTACAGGCATGCATCACCAAGCCCAGTTAATTTTGTAATTTTCTGTAAAGACAGCCTCTTGCTATGTTGCCCAGGCTGGTCTCAAACTCCTGGCTTCAGGTGATCCTCCCATCTCAATCTCCCAAAGTTTCGGGAATACAGCAGTGACCCACCACGTCTGGCCTCACACATTCCATTTTTGAAGTTATTTTCCAAGTGAGGTAAGAATCCATGAATTCCAATGCACACTCCATAATAATACCTTTGTGCAGAGAGTTTCAGCTTCAGATATTCTTCCTGTGTCTATTAGACCAGTGACAGCTTGTGAGAGAGACCACTTTTCAAGAGACTGGTTGTAATTTTCAAAGAATTTTTTGTCTTTAACTGTAAACAAAAAATGCCAATGTTACTTTCTTCTACAATTTATAATGTGTTCTCAGAGGAGTAACTGGTTCCTAAAACATTGCCATTAGACAATTTTTAGAAGTTAATGTGCTACATGTACCATGTACCCACAATTTTTAAAAGTTAATGTGCTACATGTACCATAGACTATCCTGACAAGATGCAGGTAACTGAGAAGTTTCATGGCAGGAGTATTTGTGGCTAAATAACTCAAAGCCTCATACAACTGTGACTTCTAAAGAAACAATAAAATAATTTGTTGAAAACATCTAAAGGTTTACTGTGATAAAATGAATGTAAAATAAGCTGCACATTTTCAAACTGTACAATTTGATGAGATTTGACATGTATATCAGTGAACCATCATCACAATCAAGATAATGAACATATTCAACATTATCAAAATTTTCCTCTTGCCCCTTTGTAATCACTTTTGTCCGCAACCTACTCCATCCTCCCTTCCTTGGCCTCTGTCCCCAGTCAGCTCCTAATGTGTTTTCTGCCACGTAGACCAATTTGCATTTCCACAAATTTCATCTAAGTGGAATTATGTAGTATAAACTCATTGGCATCTTTCACAGGTGCTAATATGGCAAATTACATTTATTTTCAAATGTTACATCAATTTTGCATTCCTGGGATAAACCATAATTGATCGTGATGTATTATTATCATTTTTATGTATTGTTGGATTTGAATTGCTAAAGTTTTGTTATGAATTTCTCCATCTACGTACACAAGCAATGTTGTTCTTTGCCTGGTTTTGGTATTAGGGTAATGCTGGCCTCATAGAAGATGTCAGAGGTATTACTAGCTCAGATTTTCTGAAAGAATTTGAGTAAAATTGGTATTATTTTTCCTTAAGTACTTGGTAAAATTCATTAGTAAGTGTTGCCTTCAAGATAGCTAATTAGATGCATTTGGTACTCACCTCGTCCATGGAAAGCAACCAAACAGCAATTAGATAATCGTACTTCAAATATATTATCTAAGAAAGCACACTGGAACTCAACAGAAAAGTGATAGGCAACGTCAAAAGCAAGGAAGGAGAGGGGAGTGGTGTAGTACGCTCAGCTGGAATCAGCTAGGAGCCTAGAAAGGCTCCTGAAATGCAGGGAAAGGATAAGAGTCCCCTAACAGTCTACATTCCTGCCATAGACTCCAATAACTCTAGTCACAAGACAGCCCTGTGACCCTTGCAGGTCCTAAAACTAACATAGGGAAGTACACAATAATGGCACTGGTCCAAAGTGGGAGCTCACACAGAGTCCCACAAACCCGAGTCCTAAGCAGCTAGAGTGGGGCACTATTTTGAGAGCCCAGCCCTCTACCAGGCTGTGTCTTGCCACATAGCCCAAGAGCACCTGTATCTCCACAGCCCTGAAGCTCCACTGATATTCCCTGCCCACAGCCACTGCTGCTGGTAAACAATCAGCAGCAGTGGCTGTGGGCAGGGAATATCAGTGGAGCTGAAGGAATATATTGGGGCTGAGGTGAGAGCCACTGTCAGCCACCATGAGCTGCCGGTAAGGAGTAGCCATGCATATTCAAGCACCCTGAGAACAAATTCCACTGCCCTGCAGCTACCACTGCATTGGAATACAGCAGAGCTGAGGCATGACTGAAGCCTGCAACCCGCACCCCCAGCTGCCTATGGCTGCTCACACTGACAGCAACCCTACTCTACCTAGTTGCAGGGTCACAATGCAGCAGCTGCTGCTCCCAACAAAGCATTTGCTGGCAGCCCAGCATCATTCTGCCCCTGCCTATCACAGCCAAGGCCTGCATGCACCCCCAGGGAGCCTAAGGAAAGGTCTACCTGGCCTGGCTCCACTCCCCAGAGTACCCAAGCATGCCCTTCTGGGGTCTGGGGATTGCCCAGCTCAGACCACCACCATTAGCATTTGAGCACTCCTCTGGGATCTCAGGTTGGGCCCTTCCAAGGTGCTGCTAACACTGCAGCTGGCACTCACCCACATGTACCATGTATGGACCTGGGGACTGGTGCTCTCAGTCCATTGCAGCCACCACCAATGCCAGTGTGGATGGCTTGGGTCCCAGAAGGCTGTCCCACTGCTACTGCCATCAACCAAACCACACCTGCTGCCCAGGGATTCAAGAACACACCCACCCACCCAGCCTAATTGTTATGGTGAATACTGAGTGTCAACTTGATTGGATTGAGGGATACCAAGTATTAATCCTGGGTGTGTCTGTGTGGTGTTGCCAAAAGAGATTAATATGTGAGTCAGTGGGCTAGGGAAGGCAGATCCATCCTTAATTTGGTGGGTACAATATAATCAGCTTCCAGAGAATATAAAGCAGGCAGAAAAACATGAAAACGAGAGACAGGCCTAGCCTCCCAGCCTACAGGTTTCTCCCATGCTGTATGCTTCCTGCCCTCAAACATCGGACTCCAAGTTCTTCAGTTTTGGGACTGGGACTGGCTCTCCTTGCTCCTCAGCTTGCAGAGAGCCTATTGTGGGACCTTGTGATCATGTAAGTTAATACTTAATAAACTCCCTTTTATATATATTAGTTCTTTTCTTTATTAGTTCTGTCCCTCTAAGAGAACCCTGTCTAATAAACCAATGCTGCCATTCCTGGCACCTGAACAATCTATCTATAAAGGCACAAGAATGGGCCTGCCTAAACCCACTAACACCAGTGTCACTCTACACTGCTCTGGCATCCAAGGACAGGCAAACTTAGCCCACTGCTGCCACCACTGGGGTCCAAAGACTGGCCTACCTGGCATCCCAGGCCCCACCTAAACTTCACCAAGCCTACACTAACAAGTATATCCTAACACACCAAAGAAATCACAAATATCACTGATGCTGTCTACAACCAAAGAAATCAGAGACTACACTCAGAATCAAAGCCAAAGTGACATCTTCAGGAAAAATTGCTCCCCTACCAAAAAAACACAAAAATTGGAAGTGACTGTTAGACTAGATGTGCATATATCAACGCAAGACAAAAGAAACATGAAAAAGCAATGAAATATGATACCTCCAAAGGAACAGAATAATTCTATAGCAACAGATCTGAATCAAAAAGAAGTTTATGAAATCCTGGGGGAAAATTCAAAATATTGATAATAAAGCAGCTCAGTAAGATACAAGAAGAGAATACTAAAAACCAGTACAAACAAATTGCAAAAAGCAATTTAGGATACTAATGAAAAATTTAACAAAGAGATAGTTGTCATAAGAAATAACCAAACAGAAATTCTAGAACTGAGGAATTCATTGAATGAATAAAATATATCTGAAAGCTTCAACAATAGACTAGATCAAGCAGAAGAGCCTCAGAACTTGAAGACAGGTCTTTAAATTACCTAGTAAGACAAAAATACAAAAGAATAAGCAAAGCCCACATGACATATGGGACACCATAAAGCACCCACATATTTAAATTTTCAGTATCCTAGAAGGCAAAAAGAAAACATAACTATTTCGTTTAGAAAAACTATTTAACAAAATAATAGATGACAATATCCCAATTCTAGCAAGAGATTTAGACATCTGAAAACATGAGGAAACTTAGAGATCCACAATTATATACAATTCCAAAAGATGTTCTCCATGTTACACTATAGTTAACTCGTCAAAAGTCAAAGACAAAAAGAGAATACTAAAAATAGCCAGAGAAAAGCATACTACTTATAAATGAACACCCATCTAACAGCAGATTTGTCAGCAGAAACCTTACAGGACAGTAGAGAATAAGGTAACATATCCAAACTGCTGAAAACAAAAAAAAACTTTCAGCCAAGGACACTATATCCAGCCAAGTTATCCTTCATACATGAGGGAAAAATAAAGTTTTCCCAGGCAAGTAAAAGCTGAATATCACTACTAGACCAGTCCTACAAGAAATGCTTAATGGAATCTGAACTTGAAAGAGAACAGACAACATTTACCATCATGAAAACACACAAAAGTAAAAACTCACTGGTAAAGCAATTACATAAATGAGGAAGAGAAAGGAAACAGATAGTACCAACACAGAAAACCACCCAAATACAGGAACATACAACAAAGAGAAAGAAATAAGGGATACACAAAAAATCAATTAATTAAACAACAGAAATAAGGCATCACACATCAATGGTAACCTTGAATGCAAATGAATTAAACTTTCCATTGACAATATAGAGATTGGCTGAATGGTTTTAAAAAAAATTACCTAACCTATGCTGCCTATAAGAAACTAATCTCACCTATATAGGCTGGATGTGGCTCACACCTGTAATCCCAATATTTGGGAGGCCAAAACAGGAGGACTACTTGAGCTTAGGAGTTTGAGACCAGCCTGGGCAACATAGCAAGACCTCATCTCTAAAAAAAGAAAAAAAAAGTGTATCTTTGACTTGGGAGGCTGAGGGGGAGTATTACTTGAGCCCAGGAGTTTGAGGCCAGTCTGGGCAACACAGCAAGACCTCATCTCTTAAAAAAAAAAAAAAAACCCTAAAATAATGATAGCAACAACATATTTGATTATGTGTGGTTATGTGTGTGTGGATGATTATGTGTAAGCAAAAGAGCAATGAGATAAAGGACAATAATTAGGCTTGTTTCGTTACAAGGATTTGCACCACCCATAAAGTAGTATAGTGTTAGTTGAAAATGGAGTTGGATTAATTGTAAACATATACTGCAACCAGTAAAAAAGGGCAACCAGTAAAAAAAAGTAGAAAAGGAAATATAACTGACATGCTAACAAAGAAGAAAAAATAGCATCATATGAAAGGCATAATTAAAACTATAAAACACAGAAAAATAGTTGGACAAAAATAGAAACAAAGAACAGGGGCAACAAATAGAAAATGGTAAAATACATGATAGATACTAATCCAGTTATATCAACAATCACTTCATACACCTATAGTCTAAACATACCAATGAAAATCAGAGATTGTCAATGTGAATAAAAACTAAAAATAGGTAGATTGTTCTTTCTTTTAATCTGAAGAACATGGCTTAACAATAACCATGTTATAGGTATTTCTGATTTACTACCTAATAAATTCATTTTATTAAAATATTTCAATCTTATAAAAGATTCTGTAATCTAATACCATTAAACAAAAGCCTACTTAATTTGCCCTGGTGGTCAAAAAGACAGGCAGTAATGATGCTTAACATTTACTAAAAAATGATTAATAATCTAAAATTAATTCAGTGAAAAGTTAATATCCCAAGACAAAAGTAGGCTAATCTACTTATTAATGTAAGTAGGTTAATCTATGTCACTTTTCAATGAAGAAATTTGTAGACTTACAAAACAATGTTAAGTAAATCTGATTAGATTAACAGCTTACTCTGACCAAGATTCCCAGGAGGAATCACAGGACAATTTCAATGCTGGTTTCAGCAAAGGACTATTTCCAGGCCACCTCTATCCTAAAATGCTGGTAAAGTCTCAAAGTAAGTAAATGCTACAAAAAAGAGATTTCAGCTAACAGAACCTATTGGGCTTTTAAGCTATCTAGAAGAGAAAAAAATATATATGCTTATCAAACATCTGTACAAATATTATACTATGTATGGATTTTTAATGAATATATTTTTTATAACAATATATGCTGAAGCTGCTTGTGTTCCTGATTTAACCAATCAAGAAATCTGAATTAAATCACATATACAGACACTTTTTAAAACTTACTTGAAGCAGTAACAGCAGATAACAGTGCCAAGTATAAATCCATCCTCTTTGGCTGAGTGTTGTTCACTAGGGCCAGTTTATCATCAGCATGATAGGCTGCCATTAGCCCAGCCCAGATAGCAGGGTCACCTAAAAACAGGAAATACACAGTGGTAAGTCTTGTTAAAATCAACATGTTGCTGAAAACTATCAAAAATGAGAGTAAGAGTTTACAAGTTTAAAAAAATTGTACCTAAAAAACAATTTCACTTTCTCAAAGGAAAATTAAATTGCACTTGTTTTCAAAGACACATTGCTACATTCATCTTTAGAGATTTGCCAATTTTCCCAAACATATCAGAGAATGAGAAACATCCTATTAAGTTCTTCTGTCATGGCTGGTTAGCTCAGCTGCCTAGAGTTCTGTATTACTGTGGAAAGGGCAATTAGATTCACTTTCACTGGACACCAAGGACAAGTCTCACTCATCTTCATCACTTAGTAATTGTTGTTTTAAAGACTCTGTCCTAGGACAAGGAAGATAACACAATTTTCCAGTTCTTAAGAAAAGTTTAAGCCAAAGGAAAGGCTTATGATTTTAACTATATTCTAATAGGCAAGTGTCAAAGTCATTTCATCATTCCAAGCGAAGCATTTATATGATTATATATCCTTCATTCATTTGATCTTTCCTTCTTTCCTTCACCCTTGACAGCAGCTTCAGGAGAGGGAGGAGGAAAGTTCAATAGCAGTGAGTTGGAAGGAAACTTTTTATGCATAGAAAACATTATGCATAAAGACTTCTCTATTTAAGAAAGTTAGTTGTGAAAAAAAATGTAAAGGAAATTTGGCATTTAGAAGTTTTTTTTCTTTTCATTTGTTTGGTCATTTATTTTTATAAATCTTATTTTGCCATTCACTTCAACATGTTAATATTTTAGTTCTGCTAGGCTTAAAAAACAAATGAATGCTTTTGAATTCTCACAAGAAGGTACTAGTTAACAATATAGTCACTTGATCATACTTTTTAGCTTTAGTTTTCTATTTTTTCTTATCTGACCACCCCACCTAATATATGTTTTCTATCAAATGTCTGAAACATATATCTACTTCGGTTATAGGTGACCAGTATTACTGCTAAAAGTAAAAAATCAACAAAATTACAAGAATCATTAAAATCTTATGCAGATCAAATACTTTTACAAAAAGTTAAAAACATAACTCCATATTATGAAACAATTTCTGCTCCAAATAATGACTATCTTATTTTAAGTAGCACAGACATAATCAAATTTCAAAATAAACAAATGGGGACCATTTCCTAGAATTTATGATGAACTATATAAAGAAAGGCACATGACAGCCTTAGATCTGAGTTTCAGGTCTAGCATTGCCACAAATTAATGTGTGGTAGTTCTTCTTTTAGGATTCATTTTCCTATAAAACAAGACAACCAAACTAGATAATACCTGAGATGCCATAGGGTCTTAAATTCTATGATTCCAACAGAAGTGGACTCAATCTCTGAATATTAACTTAATCCTAAGATTAAGGGGATAGCCTCTTTAGGGATCTTACAGTATTATATAGTTTGGATTTCTGGTGGGAGAATGGACAATAGCTGGCAGCAATTTCTTCTATCACAACACAAAATAGTTACTGTTTCCATGAACTCTTCCAACGATAACCCAAATTCTGTATAAAATAAAGTGACTCTAAGATAATATCTAAACTACAAACGTAAAAATTTTTAAATACAGCTTGCCAAAAATACCTCTTAGTATCACAGAAGCACTGATCTAGCAGAAATTGGATTATTTTCCATTGAATTCTAAATTCTTGGAATTATCTTTATATTCCCGACAAGACTCCCTGGAACAGCATCTATGAAAACTGTACTTTGTTGATCTAAAGATCTACAAGGACTAGGTGTACAGCCACTATACATAACTATAATTATGTTCATTTTCATTGGACTCTAAGGGCAAGTCTCAAACAGGCACTCATCTTTACCACTCAGTCACTGTTTTAAGCATCTTACGTGATGTCTCTACTTCCTTGAGTATGTATTTATCTAGATAATCTGGGAACATCAGAGATCATTAGAGAAGACCTTATCTGGGCAATCTCACCTTTCTAAAGTTTATGCCCTAATGCAATCAAAAGCTAATAGATCTTTTATCATTCTGGATCCACAATAAGAATTCTTGAGAGTAAGTCTATCTAATATTTACTTGAGAACTCCAAAAATAAAAAACTTGCCAATATATATGTGTATATATATATATATAAAACATAGACAAATCAAAATGTTTAGTCTCTTTTTGTTCTATGTCAAAATGAAAAAAAAGATAAACAGAACATTGATTTTTAAAATTAGTTTAAAAATAATCCCTGAAATGTTAGATATTTTGCAGCTTAATGAGGATCTTTACAATTTATTGCAAAGATAACATTGAACTTGTTCTTTGTATAATTTCTTTCCCAACAGTGCTTAGCCAAAAGCAACAGCATTCTGATCTAACACGTTTGAAGAGTTGAAGGGGAATAAATTTAATGGTTTCTTTTGTATTTAAATTAATACTATATTGTGTAAAACTACACCTTATCACCCTATATTGCTAGACATTTCAGTCTTCTATGGCATTTTCCAATAGTGGTAATGGAAGCATGCTTAAGAGACACTCCTTAGTACCTTTGTGATCAACAGCCTACATATGACACGATTAGCTCAGGTGAGGCCGTAACTATGGCATTTCTAACAGTTACCACACAAGATACATCGCCATCCTTCAAGAAGCTAATTACACATAAAATTATCTAAATATGTTTGTTAAATAATTTAGTAGCTATAGGCAAAACTCTCTAAGCTGTACTGATGCAAAATGGAAATTGTTTAAAATTGTTTCTTGTAAATATGTGTATAGTTCAGACTTTCAGTACAGGTAATAAAGTATCATTAAGAAGACATTCCTTTAGGCCTCTTTGGATAATTGATACTCTCTTATCAGTAGCCAAAAGCAGATCATCAAATAATTTGCAAAATCTTGAAATATTTTCTTAAAATTCCCTTTTGTCTTATTTCAGGGAAATATAAACTTTGCTCCTGTAAACCAGGAATGAATGCATGATTGATAGAATCTAAATTAGTGAATATAAATGTACTGAATTATCACATGCACCTTGAAACTATGTGAATTTATGATGTATCAATTTTTAAAAGTCATTTCTGATAGTATTATATATTGTATTACACACTTACGTAGTGTATAACACTTTAATCACCCAAACTCCTGTTGTAGAAGATCTAAATTATGTACATTTTTGTCTGGCACAAATAATGCCAATAAAATATATATCGTGTGCAAGATTTTGCCTCCATTAAAAAAAATATGTATTTAGAAAAAAAAAATGGAATTAATGAAATAGATATTATATGCACCTGGAGAAAGGAGAGCTGCCTTCTGAATGGTCTTTAGTGCAATATTTTTTCCATCTTCTGCTGAACTGCCTCCCATAGCCAACTGATTTACTGCAGTGTACAGTAACGCCTTCTACATAAGAGAAAAGAAGTATGTTAGCCAATTTTCCTTATAGCTCCCTCTCTTTCAAACTGACTAAAAAGACTCTATTTGATATGATATGATCCCTAAGGCTGTGAAAATTATTACTCCTTCATCAATATTATTTAATATATTCAACATTTCCTTTGTACTAGGGCAAACTAACCTTTCCGTGATTTGAGTCCAGAATATGAGCCACATTTCCTGCTACAACACCTCCCTAGAACAGAAAATATTGATGATTTATACATATGCAAAAACTTTCATGAAAAAGTAAAAATTAAGATTGATAAGACCTTGCCACTAAATCACTGGAAAGGTTCAGTTTTACCACATTTATAACTTCTTAAAAGTATCAACTTATTATAACTGTTTGAAAAGACTAATATTCTTGTGAAAGGAAATCTTTTCTACTGTGACCAACTCTATTTTCAGAATATTCATTTGCAGGTTCAAAAGTTATATAATTTTACCAACGAAATGTACATAATTTCTAACAATATAAAAGATTATAAAGACTGGAAGAGAGAGATCACATATTAGATAAACTAACATGGTTTACTACATGAAAATGCACAGTATTTTTAAAACTTCCATACTCTAGTAAAATAAAGTTCAAGGCACCACGAAGCTCATCATTGCTTCAATAATCATCTCAATACTAAAAATAAGAAAAATACATGTAGCATCACAGAGTTTTCATTAGGTCAATTTGAAATCTATAACTTTAAACAATTACAGCTACTTCATAAAGTTGTTAAGATTATAAAAATGCTGATAGCTGACACATAATAAAGCACTTCATTCAAGTAATTTTGGAGTCTAATAACAACGGTCTTTCAGGTTCTTTGAGTCAACTCACTCACTAACAATAACTAAAAATGTGAAATAAAACCCTGCTGCCCAAACTGCGGCTTGTGCATCTGCAGCATCCACACTCTCTAAGAGGTTGTTAGATGTGCAGAATATTGGGTCCCATCTCAGGCCTACAAAATTAGAATCTGCATTTTCACAAGATCACCAAGTGACTTCAATTGCACATTAAAGTTTGAAGAGCACTGAGATAAAACATTTTAAAAACGTATTCTTAAAAGCACTGAGTAACTGACAAGATATTAAGGACTTAATGTCTTGTCAGCCATAACTGAAAGAGATAACTGAAATTCAGAGAGACAAGTGGGCAGGAAAGCTGCTTTTGCCATTTGCAAATGGCCATAATTTTTTTTTTTTAAGATGGAATCTTGTTCTGTCACCCAGGCTGGAGTGCAATGGCATGATCTCAGCTCACTGCAACCTCTGCCTCCTGGGTTCAAGCAATTCTCCTGCCTCAGCCTACTGAGTAGCTGGGACTACAGGCATGTGCCACCATGCCTAGCTAATTTTTGCATTTTTAGTAGAGACAGGGTTTCATCATGTTAGCCAGGATGGTCATGAACTCCTGACCCGAGGTGATCCGCCTGCCTCGGCCTCCCAAAGTGCTGCGATTACAGGCATGAGCCACTGCACTCAGCCCAAATGCTAACAAACTTTAATTTTAACCCTGAAGGATGTATGGGCTAGTAGGACAAAAATCAAGGCCCAGGTTCACACAAGGAGGGGAGTATAAAGGAAACCCACATCAAAATAAGCTGAAACACCAAAAGGCCACACCCTAAGATTCAGGGTGAATCAGAATTAAGCCAGGTCTCAAGAACTAGCAACCCAGGCATAAAGTAGCCTGGTTGGTCCAAAACTCCTAAGTTCTAAACTTTGTATAACGTAGTCCCAGATTGGTGGACCTCCCAAACACCCAGCAGAAGCAAGTACAAATTATTTCTATAGAAAGGTACCTTAATTCTAGGCCTCAAATTATTCCTACAAATAATTTTCAAGCATACATAACTGGGTAAACAAAGAAACAAAGCCATCAAGAATGAAAATCAGTAAAAATAATGAACAAGACTCACAGACTTCAAATAAGTCTGTGGGTCTCACAGATTTCAGATATTGGAATTAGTGTGATAAGTGTTCAAAACATTAGCTATTAATATTATGTTTACAACTAGTGAAGTGAACTATGGAGAGGATATATTAACCACAGAAGTTAATAGAAGAATACAAACTCCTGAAAATATCTGGCTGTTACAAACTAAAATACAGTATATAATGCTTTACAGAATGTTAATGACTTCAGGTTTATAATTACATTTTTGTATATAGCAGTGTTCTAGTTCTTACTGCCTTATCTTTAAGAAGATTTTAAATAAAATTATCTTTTGGGATTCAAAAACACATAGCTAATGCTTACTATATGGCAATGTTACATTATTTTATCCCATATCATTAACATAATCTGTATATGTTCAAAAAGATCTTCCTACTTCTTTGTAGCTCCCACAACATCTAGAGCAGTGCAACTGTACATGGAAAAAACTCAGTCTAATATTTGTTGAACGCCTACTGGAAAATTTAGTTAATAACAGAACTCTCTTCATTGTGTAAATTATCTTTCAGAAAAATAATGCCATAGTTTAAAATGATCGTATTTACCACATCACAAGTCGGTTTATCCTTTTGCTAGAATTGGACACAAGCATTTCTTTACCTTTGCGTTTCGTTGAGCATACTGCGCAACAACTCGAGACAACAGAGACCAAAGAGCAGGGTCACCAGGGTTACTAAAGAGATTGGCAAAAGCAGCAGGCTTAGGGACAAGTTACTTTAACCACGAAATGTACAACCAACCAACAATTGATCAAGTTTAAAACCTTTTAGACACCTAAAACAAGTTCATCTCAATTGTGCATGTTTGGTTGAAAACATACTTTATATCATCTATAAACACCAATAGTCTTTACGAAAATAAGAAGAAAAAATCAACAATGAATGATTATAATCTCTTTGCGTTAGAACACAGTGTATTAAATTTCCTTAAAGAAAAGTTAAGGAAATTTATCCCAAAAATTATGGGATAAACAATATTGCATGGCAGGAAGATGACTACTAATGAAAATGACATAAGGATTAAGCTATAAATAACAATTTAAAAAATAACCAGCAACGATTAATAAAAATGAACTATGAAAGGAAAAGAAGCTACAGACACAACACTTTACTGCTGAAAATAAAATAGAATAATTAACCACTGCTGCTAATGACAGCTTTCTTTTTTCAAATTTTGAAGAAATTAATGAATGGCTGAAAATGAGTAAAGCCATCAATCTAGACAGTACCAGTCAACGGACTAAGAATATTACAAACTTGGGAATTAAGAGCTTTAACAGCAAAACAAAGTTTGGGCCTTAAACTGACTAAGGGCCAAACTTAGCAATTGAATTAAAAAAAAAAAATGCTTATAGTAAAATAACATATACGGTCAGTTACCTGGTCCTGTGTAAAATTTCATAAAGCCAGGTTTGGTTTTCAAATGTACATGCTTACCTTATTTTATAGTCTTAATAAAGTCCAAATGTCAAATGCAACCATATCAAATATAATTAGGTTCCAAGTTCACAAATACAAAATTTACCTGTGAACAGCTTTAGATGTTTGTCTTTGCACTGCCACACTGCGGCCTTGGAGTGCATAGATGGCTGATGTAAGAAGGCAACTCTGATAATCACTGTCTTTGTGTTTGATGTGCTTCAGTAACTCATTAAGTGCTGCTTTTGACAGTGTAGCATCCTGCATTGCCAACCCTAAAGCACAGAGGGCTTGAAGGCTTTCTGTGGTTGGTTCCTTTAAGATAGAGCTGTAAATATATTTTAAAATTACCTATTAGTTATGACTAGTCTTCATCTGTAACTATTTAAACATTATTTAGTATAAAAGGCAATTTACATTAAGATTCACTAAACTAAACTCAACTTTAAGATTAATATAAAAGCAAATTTCTTAGTGTTTAGAGATAGCAACTTCCCTGATTGTCTGAAGCAGTTAAAAGCACCAATGACTCTTTCACAGAGCAACAAAAGCCAAACTTAATTTCTGGTCATTATATCTAAGTTATATGGTTTGGATCTGTGTCCCTGCCCAAATCTCATGTTGAATTGTAATCCCCCAGTGTTGGCGGTGGGGCCTAGTGGGAGGTGACTGGATCATGAAGCTGAGTTCTCATGAACGGTTTAGTGAATAGTGAATGGTTTACTGTATAGTGAATTCTCACGTGATCTGGTGTGCAGCACCTCCCCTCTCTCTCTGTCTTCCTCCTGCTCTGGCCATGTAAGGTATGCCTGCTTCCCCTTCACTTCTTGCCATGATTATAAATTTCTTGAGGCTGCCCCGGAGCCGATGCTGCCATGCTTCCTGTACAGCCTGCAGAATCTTCAGCCAATTAAACCTCTTTTCTCTGTAAATTACCCAGTGTCAGGTATTTCTTTAGCAGTGTGAAAACCAATACACTAAGCTTTAGAAACAAATATAAATTAGTTTCTTTGAGTTTCAGTAATTAGGTAAGTAATTAGGACAATTTTGCTAAAATGTTGAGTTTCAATAAAATCTTAGAAGGTATGAATAATAAAAAAAAACTCTTCAATTAAAATATGATTTTTATCATTCTGATAAAGCTTTGTCTTATTTAATCTATGGTACTGAAACCAGGACTTTACATAATAAGTACAAATTGTCTCTATATCTACTATACTCCAAATGAGTATTTTTATAATTTAAGAAGAATTTACATTCTATAGGTAAACATCTAGCATCTTTTTTTTTCCCTCTTTCAACTATAAAATCTGATTTAGCCTTACGGAGGAAAAGTCATTAATGTTTAGGAATCCTTGTTAATTTAAATAAAGAAAATCTTAGCTCTCCACTGACAATGAAACTTATAATAATTATTGTGAATTTTATACTGTAATAAAAATAAAGGAATTTTTTTAAAAACCTCAACTTTTTAAATGGTTTTATTTTATGTGCAAATAATGACCAGGTGTTGTACCCATAAATGTTACTTTCCAAAAACAGGAGCTTTTTAAAAAGAAAACCACATAATAACTTTTAAAAGGTACTGGGATTCCTCTGCTTCTAGATCATTGCTAGGCTAGAAAAATAATTTGCTCTACCAGGAATCACAAGTTAAAAGTGAGAATTCTCCAAAGTGGAAATTCTGGAGTGTAATATCATTCCAGACAAAGATTATTCAGTTCTCATGCCCAACATCCACAACTACCTATCAGAGGGTTAAACTAGGTCAAAACAGTCCAGCATAATTAGACTTCATCAAACAATGTCATTATACTCTTTTAAGATGCAAATAAACCAAAACAGGAAATACTAAAATCAAAATAATATTTGACACTGTCATACAAACTGTGAGTCCCTTGTTGTATCCCTCCTTCTATAACATTAATAAAGGGAATATTTTACTCAAAGAATATTTTATTTTATACATCATTAGCCATGAATTTTTGCCATTAGTTATTATACAAATGCTGCCTAGTGCCATTATCCAAATAGCATAACCATTTTTACATCCACAATTCACTTCTATGGTTATAAGTAGAATTTTCATGATTTACGTAAGTACATCTATCAGTGAAGATTTGACACTGAGATGTAATTTAACATCTGTAATATCTGACGTTTTGTACATGGCAATGTAGGAAAGATATATTTTAATCACTTTTCATTTAAGTGACCTTATGTAAAAAATAAACTAATAATTTAGCAGTTCCAAGTTTTAAACAATGCTCATTGAAATATAACAGAAATATTTATCACATTATAAAATGTCACATATCTACCACTAAGTCTTTGGACTATTTTTGGAAGGGGGAGTTTTATAATTCATTTTGACCAACAGGTATGAAATCATAAATTTTCTGAGGCAGCTCTGAAGTAAATAGCTTAAAGTATCCACAGTAAATCTTTTTACAATAAGAGTTAATACATATGCATCTAAATATGGAAGCATGTCAGTGTCACGTCTAGCAAATAACCACACTGCTAATGGGTACAACTAAAAAAGCAAATAGTAAAATATAAATTTCAATACTGATAACAAAAAAAGAAATTCTAATTTGTGCTTTGCTCAAAGGAAAAAAAAAACTACATACTTTAATAATAATAAATCAAATCTAAATTATTACTGAAATGGCTATATTCTAATATTAGATAAATGTAGTAAATGCTTAATACCTGTATGTTGTCTTTTACCATGTCCTAGGGATTTTACACATGGTTACTTATTATCATAAAGTCTGTAAAGTTGATAACGAGATTTTTTTCCCCTTACATACTGAACTTAATCCTATTCCCCTTAAATCAGTGTCTAGGACACTGCTCAGTTCCCAACCTAAGAATGCCAAAACAACAGCAATATAGATTAAGTAACTGAACTTTTCATAAAAAGAAGATCAGACAAAAGAATGCCAACAGGTAGAGATGGAAGCAGTTGGTAGTGTAAAGTTTGGATGAAGACATGCAGAAAATCAAAAACAAAGGAAGAAACATGAAAAAACAAAAAACCTAGACTTGGATCCAACAACATAAAACATAGGGGTAAAGGTTTTTTTTTTTTCTTTTTTTTTTTTTTCGAATGACTTGGTGACAAGGAGAAGGAGAAAAGGAAAGATTATATTGTTATTTTTTTTCCCCACTTCCATTTACTGTCTTAAGCAGTAACCAAAGGCTAATCTAACACCTCTAATACAGGGTTACTTTTGCCCTTGATAACTTCAGTAATCACTAGTATCTATGATTCTTGTCACCAAGTCATTTGCACATTTAAGTTCTCGGAACATGTTATATATAACCATAGATACATGTTATAAGGATATATCCATGTGAAGTGACACAATTTTCTTTAAAATTGATTAGTTTTTCCTAACCAGCAAAGAGGAAGAAAAAATTGCTTATTTATTAGACAAGGAAATGACTGTAATGACACAGGATAAGACAAAGTCATCACATCAAACGAACAAATGTAAAGTTTATCCTATGACTTGGTTCACAACCAGTACTATCTAACCATCTCCATCCCCTTGCCTTTGGAGATGGGGTAGTTACAGAGGCAATTTTTGTTGTTGTCACAATGGCTGAAGAGTGCTAATATTAGCACTTAATGGGTGGGAGACAAGGATATAAGCTTTTTGCAATGGGAGAATATCTCTGTACCATGAGGATTAGTACCATACAAAAATGCCAATAAAACACTCAGTGAGGACCACTGTTCAATAGCATACATTAATCGCTACTGCTTGTGAAGCAGTTAAAGCCAATTTTCTAAAAAAGGAATCTTCAAGAAGTTAAAAAATACTATGTAAGGAGCCACAAATAGCACAGGTCGTTATTTTAACTTATTCCAAAAACACAGAAATAGTTTTAAGTTTTGTTACACATTTTTAAAAGATTCACCTTTAAATGAACCTTTTAACAGATTATCTTGAAAAGGAAAGAAAAAAATTTCTCTTTGGGAATCCAAGAAGCCAAAAAACGAGGCTTCATTATAACTATCTTACTTATCAGGCTATCAGTTACTCCTAAACAAATAAGCGACAGAGTACAGGACAGTTTTGAAGGATTGAGTAGATTCAGGGCTAAGAATTAAATCACAATCTGTAGCTCCACCGGTGACTCTGAATTCAGAACCAGGTGGGCCCAATCCCTTTTGTTCACCCAAAAGTTCCTAAAACATTAAGAACTTCATTTTACATTGCTCCAAATTTCAACCCAAATATTCAAGTATCTGGTCATGTTAAGTGCTGATGTCAACTATACATACCATTTAAATAGCAATGTCTTGGCTACATCCATTTTTCCTTGTTTATATTCAGTTATTGCCAGAGCTGTCAAGATATGGGCTTTGTCTTGCTCCGATTCAACAATAGACAAGGCTCTCTCATAGGCTGATACATAAAATTGAAAACAAACAAAACAATATAGAAGCCATCCTGATTGATGAAGCATGGGATTTTTCCTTTCCTAATCCTATTTTTCAGAAAGGTCTAAATACAGTTATAACTTTGTATTCTCCTGTTCTCAAGCAGATAAACATTTATAATAATCGAACTTGTTTTCACTGTTCCAAAGTGATTCTGAAGTATCATTAAGATTATTATGTGAAATCTCTAACTCCTACTTTCAGAATCTATACAGGGATCTACGTCACTGTCTTTAAGAGCCAACTTGGGCCAGAGCAGAGGCCTGGAGCCGCTAAGTATCACCAAAATTCCCACATGCAGCCCAGCAACTCCATCAAGCAGTAGATAACTTAAATGCTCTATACACATGTCGGCTAAGCTCAATATGTGAAAATGCGTCATTTAACAGGTTTGGAGAAATCAAAATCGATTAGTACCAATGGTCGAGGACTTCATTTATCAGAAATTAACATTTAAGTAGTAAATACTTGCTTTCAAATGCTAAGTCACACATCTGCCATAAGTGATCTTCGGCCTCAGTTTCCTCATCTGGATAATAAATACTTAGCTCATGACACTATTATAAAGACTGTTCATCATAATAACATTCTAAACGAGGTAACAGATAAAAAGTGCCTAGTATCACTCCTGACTCTTAGTCAGATTTTAATAAACATTGCAACCTCCACCCCATCTAATTATTACATCTTTCTGTATATATGCTTATCATGATTAAACTCAACTCTAGAAAAGTAAGACATGTCCTTTAGCTTCAGAGCAACATACTTACTTTTGCTGCTCTCTTTATAAAGCCCCTTCATGAATAAAGCCAATGCAAAACCTGTGATGTCTTCTAACTCTTCAAGGGGTGTTGACTTAAAAGCCTGGATAGCTTTATCATATTCACCAATGGAACTAAAAAGTAAAACACAACTTACTTTTAATATCAAGAGTAATTCTGACGTGTATCATCAAATTACTGAGATATAATTCTACTAAGTTCAGACAGACATGATGGCTCACGCCTATAATCCCAGCACTTTGGGAGTCTGAGGCAGGTGGATCACAAGGTCAGGAGTTTAAGACCAGCCTGGCCAACATAGTGAAACCCTGTCTCTACTAAAAATACAAAAATTAGCCAGGCATGGTGGCATACGCCTATAATCCCAGCTACTCAGGAGGCTAAGGCTGGAGAACTGCTTGAACTCGGGAGGCAGAAGTTGCAGTGAGCTGAGATCACACCACTGTACTCCAGCCTGGGCAAGACAGAGCAAGACTCTGTCAAGAAAAAAAAAAAACCACACTAAGTTTGTTTTGATAATTTCATGCGTACTTCTTTTTTAATAGTGGCAATTCAGTAAGCTATAATAAATTAGTGTTAAAGTTGTAGAAAGGATTTAAAATAGAAGGCATATCACAAACAGGATGTACTAGGGGGATTTAATTTCATATTTTGCTTCTTTCAAATTACGTGCAAAAATGATCATGTCTAGTAAACTACAAAGTGTCTCTCTTTTTTTAAATAAACTGTAATTAAAATTCCAAACTATAAAAATAATTTCAAGTTGACTTTTATATGGAACTCTAAGTTTTTTTAAGCCTGACACTTTTACTTAGTTAAATACTAACCTATGAGTATGGTTCTAGCATCTTTGCCAAGCTTAACAAGTCATAAAATGCCTAGTTAGAATCAAACCTATCTTTTGTGTAAACTGTTTATCTGCACATTTTTTTTTCTTTTTTGGAGGGCATACAGACACACATAAATTCCACAAACAACACATTATTCATTTTTGTGCTTAAGAGGGAGGAGGCTGGGCATGGTGGCTCACACCTGTAATCCCAGCACTTTGGGAAGCCAAGATGGGCAGACCACTTGAGGTCGGGAGTTCCGAGACCAGTCTAGCCAATATGATGAAACCCCGTCTCTACTAAAAAAATACAAAAATTAGCCGGGCATCATGGCAGGTGCCTGTAATCCCAGCTTCTGGGGAGGCTGAGACAGGAGAATCACTTTGAACCCAGGAGGTGGAGGTTGCAGTGAGCTGAGATCACACCACTTCACTCCAGCCTAGCAACAAGAGCGAAACTGTTTTTTTTTCAAAAGTTGGGGGGGGGATATAAACTGTTATACTAAAGTGCAATACTTATTAATAACAGAAAAATAACTTGTTTTTGCATAAAGATAAAAGAAACATATATAAGTTCAACTGCCATCACCTGAAGAGAAACAATATATATTTGAGATTCTTCTTTCTGGTATCCATGACTATAACCTGAATCTGTTTTTATTTTTAATGTGTTGTGAAAATCTTTTTATAAAATCTTTTTAATCTTTTTAATCTTGGAGGGTATGAATGAGGGCTAAAAATATAGGCAACCTTCACTTCTAAATAAGTTTTATAAAGGTGAAAGAATTTATAAATCAATACTCAAATTTTGATAAAGGAAAGAGGACTACCTTAGATTGTTTATGGATACATAACATATATATTAAAAAGTATTCTTTAAATGAACACTATCTTCTAAGATATGCATGCTTTTGTGGAGAAAATAATGGAACTAGAGAAGGGAATGTGGAGGCTTCAACAAATTTACCTGAAACTTTTTCTTTGAAAAAGTAACCTGAAGCAAGCTGACAGAATTTTAAGACATAATTTGAGTAGTGACTTTTTATTAAATTGTGTTATTACTTACTGCATGTTAGTACATTTCATACATTTCATAATAAAAACAAAATTTAAAAAAAACAGATAATCTGTTTTCAATGGAAGGTATATATTTTTTTCTAAAATACTTACGTTAGTACTTAGATTATATAAAACATCAAAACTAAAAAGAACAGATACTTTATTCCATATAATGTATCTATTCTCTGCTTCAACAAAACCTTGGAACTGACAGCTCTATCAATTTTTAAATGTTTTTTTCAACTTTTAAATATTAACAGTTTAAAATAATTGAAAGGAGAGGCTGTCAGAACAGTACAATTTTCCAATTTTGGATATAATTCAGTTACATAGTTATAAAAGAAAATAACTGGCTACCTAAGGTCTATCCTATAGCTCCTTAAAGGATGTAGCACTAATCCTAAAACATCAAAGTATAGTTTTAACAGTGTTTTTCGAACTGGACCATTCAACTTTCGGGCAGCTTTAAACTTGAGGAATGCTGCCTTAACTTGAATCAAAAACCTTCCTCTTAGAATACTTCTATTCTCTGGTCCTACTTCTAGCCTCTAAAACAATGGATTCTTTATCTTTCTTTCATTTATTCTTTTTTAGAGTCAGAAGTCTCCGAAAAACTGAGGAAAGATATAGAGCTTGTTCTCCATCCCCAAACGGTACTCACGCAACAACTTCTGCGTACTATTTCAAAGGGGTTACGGGACCCCGAATGTTCATCCTCAGTTTAAGAATATATTACAAATAAGAATAAATCTAATTCCTCTTTCAATTAACTGGGCTTCTACTATTAGAGACATCTACTACCTCTCTTCCAAATGTTCTCATCTCCAGTCAACAAACCTTGAGTTCTAAATCTGCTCCATATAAAGCATACTGGGGTTAGTTATCATTATTGGTATAGGAAACTGTTAACAGAGCCTGTTTCTATGGAAATTATGCATCCTACATGTTCCACTACTCTGGGAAGAAGTCAGCATATCATCAGTCCCATAGCTTTCACCAGAAAAATACAATCAATTGACAGAATTAATGGAGAAAAACTATGCTTACCATAATAATCTGCCGTAATTTCTTACTGCAACATTATAAGTATCTTGGTCTTCTGCAGTCTGTAACAACAAAATTGCCCTTAAAAAAAAAAAAGTATTTTAATTTATCTCTGTGCAATAGCATTCTGTTACCTTCCTCTTTAGCTGAATCCACAGATTTTTTTGTTCATTTAATTCTACAAATTCTTTAGTGCTAGTTATAACAGCTTATTCACATTTTATTAAGTTGGTACCAGTAAAGCCCTTATATATATTTAGATTTTAGACTGTCAGGAAAATAACATCTAAATGACCTCTTAGTAAGTAAAATCATTTATTACGTTTAAGTTCTAAATATTCCAAAAATCTAAATATGGGAAATGACTATGTCACAGTTTACAATTTTGACATATTTGGAGTTTATGGAAAATATTCTTGAAATTATTTATATATTAGTAGTTTGAGTTAGGAAGCCAGGAAACGGAATGTTTTCATGTGTCCTTGCTTGTATATACAGAAAAATATTTAAAGAATAGTAAGTTGAGGGAAGGGGACTAGCCATTAGAAGTCCCTCGAGGACTGGAATAAATAACCTGCTGACAAACCATATTTCTTTCTTATGCTCAGTTCCTAATGGGCAAGCAGGGAAATGTCTTAATGACTAAAAAGAATATTTAACAAGATCCTTGGTTTTTATTTTCTTTCCCACTTAAAGAGGACTGGCTCTGGAGAAATAGCCAAGTAAGGCTTTTTATCTTCCTGATAAAAAGGATGAAATGCATGAAAACCAAGCATTTGCTAGAAAAGCATAAAGGCAGTATTACAGAGATGAAAAACTATACCCCTATTTAGATTTATGCCTAATTTGTGGTTTCAACCATCAAATATTTGTTTAAAGCAGAAAACAGCAGTGATGATCAGTCAAGAAAGTGGTACATGCCCAAGTAACTGTGGAGATGCCATTTTAAGCCTAAGGTGTAGCCAATGTTAGATTCACAATATTTGCAGTAATAACGATAGGTACCAAAAAAAAAAAATTGCGAATACCCTGGCTGCCTAGTTTTCTCTGTTTAAAAATCTTGCTCACTGTTGCAGTCTGTCATATTTATACAGTTTACTGGTAAGTTTGCTGGCTTTGAAAGAAGCAAAATAGTGGTTTTTCATATACACTTCTTTCCATCTACTTCCTTCCATACACACCTGGAAAAATAACTTCTTGATTACATAGGCTCCAGTACCATCTAGTGATTACTCCTCTGAACTACGGAGAGAATCATAAAAGGATATGGCAAAGCATTTGGGACACCTCAATTATTTTTTAACTGACAAGGTTTCTTGTAAATATTTATTTAGATTTAGGGCTGTAATGTGTCTCAGAGGTTAGGCAACCAGGTCTTCTTCCTTTTCATCTAGTAGTTGGTCATGAGATCAACAGTTATTTTCTATCATCTATCCATTAATTTACACAGAAATTTATGTAGATTTCATTTCCTACCACTCTCCAGCTACTCATTCCATTCTAGCACACTGGCTTTCTTATTTTGTAAACATGCCAAATCCACTCCTGTTTTGGAGAACTCGCTCTTGCAGTTCCTTCTGCCTGAAATGGTCCTGTCCAGATAAACAAGTGGCTTGTTGCCTTGGTTCACTGAAGTCAGGCCTCAACTGCCTCCTTAGTAAATCTATCCATTCTTAAACTCACCTGAAATGTCACTTCCTGCCCTACATTCTCCGGTCCTTTACCCTGCTTTAATTTTCTTTCTTAGCAATTATTATCATCACAGATGTTTATTAGCTTATCGTGTCTCTTCTGCCACAGAACACATGCTCCATGAGAACAGGGCCTTTGTCTTTTTTAATTTATTGCAAAACAGCCAGTGCAAGAGCACTGCTTGGCACACATTAGTCAACAAATATTTGTTAAATGAGTAAACACATCGTAGGTATTAAAGTCAAAACAAATACATCGTAATGTTCTCATTTCTCATCTTACTGAACACTTTTAAATCTCATAAATCTAGACAAGTTCTCAAAAGACAGACTTTTCTAAAAATCTGAGAAATTTTTTGTTCTGTTTCTTCTTTCTTTTCTATCAATTTCTCTCTCTCAATTTCTCCACCCCACCTCCTTAGGATGAGCAACAGAAACCAAAAGATAGCTGAAAATTTGGGACTACATCTTTTCACCTTCTAAGAGGTAATAATAGCACGCAATGAAAGATCAGGAAAGGAGTCAGAACAATTATTTAGTACCTTCTTTCTGAGAATGAAACTAACATTTGAAAAGCTAACTGATAATGACTACATTGCAATTGATATAGGACTTTGCTCCTTAGTTCAGCTAAAATCAGGTCCTTGTCACACAACTAGGAAAAGATAGGCATGCAGACACACTGAAGGGTGAGGGAATGGATTCACTGGGTGAAAAGGAAAATGAAAAAAATTCTCAGCAAAGTGAGAGGGGTTCATGGTATCAGGCCCCGTCTCACGGATTGATTCCAGGCCATGCACACAAGAACTGAAGAGGCCAGGCTCCTCCCTGCCTGCAAACAGTGTGATTTCCCTGGCTTCACCCCATTATCCCAGTGCACAGGCCAGAGATTCTCCAGGAACCCTCTCCCTCATCTTCTTCCTGCATATATCACTATTAAGTGTAGTTTACCTTTGGTATGCATTTGCTGCTTCCTTTTTCAGTTGCAGATGTTCATTTAAGTAACCCAACATTGTGAAAGCTGGAGCATAATTCTGAATTCTTTCTAGAGAAGGAGAAATATCTTCATTTTATATATGCATACTGATGGTATTAACAAAATATTAGTTTTATTTTCAATTTTTTCAGTATCTTAAATACCAGATTACCTCTTGAAATCACTCACACTGTGAGGAAGAGTGGCATGATTTTACCTTGCATACAATATGACAGTAAAAAGTTTATGAACTCTAAATTGCTGAATAATGTTTAGTATATATGATTTCTAGTTGTATTATAGAATTTGAACATTTTTCTGCCCAAAAGTATAATAACTTGAAATTATAGTTCTTGTTAAAACCAGTCATGAGATTTATAAGGAAATTCAGTTCTTTGGCTAATCACTTAAGCCTTACTGTGATTAAATTTAGCGATAATTTCTCTTGGTGGTTTTGTTCCAACATAAATGCATTAAAAAAAAAAATAGTCCTGTTCACTAGAAAAAGAAGATAAGTTTGGTACTTCCAGTGCGGTATTTTGAAATTTTAATGTCAAAAAACATGTATCTGAAATTATTTCAAAATTACAACAGATAGCGACAGAAATCTGACCTAAGTCCATCTTGCTTCTAACCTCCCTGCTGTCCTTGTTCATCCCTGGGCACAGACTAAACTAACTTTGGGAGAAACTTGGTTTGAAACAAAGATGACAGCAGCCCTCTCCCAAAACAAACCCCCTTCTAGCCTGGGGACTAGACTGCCTTTGCAGGACTAACAAATTAATCAAAAGATTAGAAATATGGCCGGGCGCGGTGGCTCATGCCTATAATCCCAGCACTTTGGGAGGCCGAGGCGGGTGGATCATGAGGTCAACAGATCGAGACCATCCTGGTCAACATGGTGAAATCCCGTCTCTACTAAAAATACAAAAAAATGTAGGAGGGCATGGTGGCACGCGCCTGTAGTCCCAGCTACTCAGGAGGCTGAGGCAGGAGAACTGCTTGAACCCAGGAGGCGGAGGTTGAGGTGAGCTGAGATCGCGCCATTGCACTGCAGCCTGGGTAACAAGAGCGAAACTCCGTAGCAAAAAAAAAAAAGATTAGAAATTATGGTTTAGGAGTCATTCAGCTGGAAGCTGCAAGATTCTGAACCTCCCCAAATTGCTGCTGGGAATAACATCACTATTCTAAAACCTAAGATATGTGCTTGAGATGTTCTGCAAAACCTGCATTTGATGGATCAGCTGGCATCACCCAGATTGATAAACTGGCTGATCTAATCTTGTGGCCACTACCCAGGAACTGACTCTGGGCTAGAGGACAGCTTCAACTCCCTATGACTTCATCTCCGATCCAACCAATCAGCACTCCTGACTCACTGCCCGCCTACGACCATCACCAAATTATCCTTAAAAATGCTGATTCCCCAAAAGCTCGCTTGGGGAGACTTATTTTGGTAATAATAAAACTCTAGTCCTCCACACAGCTGGCTGTGCATGAATTACTCTTTTTCTATTGTAATTCTCATCTTGATAAACTGGCTTTGTCCAGACAGCGGACAAAGTGAACCCGTTGGGTGATTACATATCTATGAAGGTACAGTGTAGAAAAAGAAATACATCTGATCTAATCTACTTAAAAGTAGTAGTGGAACGTAAGCCTTCAAATCCTTTAAATTATTTAAGAAAGTACAGTGTAACCGTATCTTACGTGCCTGTTAGGTTCTAAGATCAATGACTAAAGTTAAAATCACATAAAGTTATTCTTGCAAAATCCTTAAAGTCACAAAAGAAAGACTCAACAAAACTGAGTCAAAATAAGCATGAGGAAATCCATGCTTTCACATGCCATACCCCGCCTAAGGCAAACCCACCCTAAATGCTGATGTTTGTAAATTAATTGTCTACTCTAGTGTCTCAGGCTAAATGCATGCAGAGTGCCACAATCCCACAATATCTACAGTGAGGTATTTTCTCTCCAGTTTTTCACAATTTGTTTTATTCTTTATATTATTTGACTGTCAATATTTACTGTTTTCTGTATTCCCGCTTAAACTCCTTGCTTCTTTATCAGTATTTTGTCAAAAGTTAATGAAACTAACATTTCTTGAGCATCTAGGATACGCCAGGCACTCGGCATAACATTTTGTACAAATCATCTTATTTAAACACTAAGCAATAAATACTTTCCTGTTGAGAATTTTGGTAGCATGCCCAAAGTTTCAATCAAGGCTAAGCGGTGGAGCAGAGATTAAAACCCAATGGTAGTTTTATTTTAAAAGACAGGAAATTATAATAGATGGTTAATAAAACTTCACCATTCTGTCAGCTTCCTAAACCCAAACATATTTTTCCAATATCTTCAAGAACAATTAGGTGTTAAGGGGGAAGCTAAAGACACTGGGTTTAGCACTTCATTTATATTATCTCATCTAGTTCTCACAACTCTACAATCCAGGTATTGTTATATCCACTACCCAAAGAGTAAACAGAAGTTAAGGGAGGTAAAACACTTGGCCTAAGACTGCAGAGAAAGTAAAAAGTAAACATAGAACAGCAGTAACTGTTCTAGTGTATAGTGAAGAGTGTATTAAAGCCTAACACACTCTTCACTATAACAGAGAAATTACTTTTATCCTGTATCATTAGGTAATAATTTTCATCTTTCTTCAAAAGCCTTTATTAACATTTACAAAGTAAAGACTGCTTTGCCATTGCAAAAAGAAGGCAAATTCATGTCTTTCTAAAAAACACCAATATTTAATTTGAAATGAACTGATTTTAAAAATTACTTAAATTATTTCAATAGTTATTCAAATATCTTGCTAATATGTAACAGGTATCTTACCTACGTATTTATTCAAAACAACTTGTGCTGCTGGAATAGCATTCATCTGGAGGATGTTGTACTGATACAGCTCTGTTTCTCTGTTGCTTTTATCTTGCAGCGTTGTGCAGACCCAATATGCATAACCTAACGCTCCTTCGGTCTTTAAAAAAAAAAACAATGTTAACAAGCCGACATAGGATAATAAATATGCCCATAAAAATTAAAATAAGAAATAAAACAATGCACTTCAATACAATAAATATCCCATCTCAGTCTTCTTTAAGTCAACTGTTAAAAGTACCTTTAAAGAAAGGGTCATTATGATAAAACATAGCTAAGAACATATTGAAATTATTTGCTCCAATCCTAACTAGAAGAATCAAATGGGATAAAATGCAGAAAACACAGCCTTGCCTGATGGGTTGGCTTTCCCCTCCTCACACCATTGCCAAAGGTCAAACCAAAACAACAACAACAAAATACTAAAACATTTTCATAAATAATCTAGAAATGCCTACCATGCCTAATCCTTATCTCATGCCTACTTTTTTCCTGGAGTCTTTCTATTCTATTAATATATGACTGCTACTGTATCTATTAAATCTCAATGTCATTTCTTCACCAGCTCTTGAAAGCTGCAGGAAAAAGAAAAATGGAAGTTCTTTAATGCAAGACAACTAATCTGTTTCTAAGAAAGAATAAAGAATAAAAACAACTGACGTCATTAACATCTAATACCACTATCTATTCATTTTCTTTTTCTTAGAGACAGCATCTTGCTCTACTGCCAGGCTGGAGAGCAGCTGTGTGATCATAGCTCACTGTAACCTGAAACTTCAGTGTTCAAGCAATCCTCCTGCCTCAGCCTCCTGAGTAGCTAGGTATACAGATGTACACCATCATGCCTGGCTAATTTAAAAAAAAAATTTAAGAGACAGGGTCTTGCTATGTTGTTCAGGCTGGCCTCAAGCAATCCTCCTGCCTTGGCATCCCAAATCACTGGGATTATAGGTGTAAGCCACTATGTCTAGCCAAATATCTATTCATTCCCTTAATAAGGATAATACTTTTCTCATTAATGAATCTTCAAGAAGAATGTTTAGATTCTTACATGCATATTGAGTTCTGTAGTGTGCCTGAAGAGATCCATGGTGTCATAACTTCCAACTGTCTCGGCAATAAGAGCCTATAAAAGGGGGAAAAAAACCAGATTCTTAATGTGTTTAAAAGAAAATAATAATAACAATAATAACAAATGAAACTGTTTAGAAGAACCAAAGGTTTACTAGCTGTGCTTAATAGCAAAGTTAAGTTTTTTACTTCTATTGTTACTATTTTAACTAAATCTACCAGTTACCTGTTAAAATAAATTATTTTTAAAACCAAAAATACCTTTAAAATAAAAATTAAAAAGTGATTCTGATAATCATCTAAGATCTACTGACCTAGAGTAGTACTACTCGAAGTGACGTCCCTTGGACCAGCCTCACAATCATCACTTGGGAGAGTTAGAATGCAAATTCTTGGGCTCCCTGGGTTCAATGCCGACATAGAGGTTAGCATAGTAATGCCACTAATCCCAGATGCTACCACAGTGAATGGGAACAGGAGTTTGCCTTTCTATCTCTGCTTGCCTCATTAATTAACTAGAATTAGACCCTCTCAAAAGTACAACAAAAGATATCTAAACCCTAATGAAAAATTTTCTGATATGGGTGATTCTCCTACTCTCTGAACCAAAGCAACTAGTAACTAAGTATCCTGATTCCTATTTGGCAGTACAAAAATCAAAATTTGGGGGAAGAGAGAATACTCATAAACAAGTGACAAATACGGAGATTTTACAGAAACATAATATTCAAAATGATCTTTGTAAATGTGCATTTTCTGTACATGTGAGTTAAACAACAGAGTTCTGGGTTTACTTTTTAAGCACAGGAATGTCAGATTGGTAAGTGTTCAAAGGCCCCCCAAATCAGAGTTAAATCCTTACAAGCTATGTGGCCTCAGGAATCACACTTAGGATCTCTGAGTTTCTATTTCCACAACTATAAAGAGAGTATAACATCAACCATATCTCAAAGAATTGATGATAGATTAACTGAAATAGTGTCTACAAAGAGCTAAGCACAGGGCTTGGCACAAAGTAAGACTTCAAATGCTGTCCATTACCATTATTATCATTGTTATGCATATTAGTTATTTATATCAACAGGCTTATTAGTAACTATAGTAACTATATGTTACATATCTTACTTGTCCAATCCAGCACATTAAATAAGATGGATCAAGAGACTGGGCCATTTTGAAAGCTTCATGAGCTTGCTAGAAAAAAAGGCAAAAAATATTACAGCAAGTCATTTTATAACTTATTAAACTGCTTATGTTTAAAAAGCATAAAATAAGAGAATAAGTCAAACCTGTCATAATAAATATGTATGAACACAAAATTTCACTGTTTAAGCATAATTAGCAATGCTTAAAGCAGTGTTTTGCTACTTAGTTCTAGAACACTCCTGGGTACAACAGATTTCTCCCCAGGTTAGGAGTTCTGAACCCCTGCAAAAGGGCAATAGAGGTGTCTGCCTTATAGTCTGCAGAACTTTTAAACAACCAATCATGCATCCATCGGCTAGCCATAGGTTTGAAGGCAATGATTAAACAAGGCTACCTATTCCCCTCTCTTTTAGCTTAACTGGGAGGATAAGAACTCACAACCAATGAAGTTTTAACCAACGAAGTCCTAGACATGGATTACATCTTCTGCTAGAGAAGGAGTGATCAACAACATAATTCTGCATTAAGCAATCAGGAAACTTCAAAAATACCTAACTTGGACACATTAACTTGGATGCCTTTTTTTTTCTGCTACAAAAAATAAAGATTTTATACTATTTTCTCAACCATCTATGTATGGCAGGAAAGAGTCCTATTTTTCCTATTTTTAAGTTCATGGGCAACAACTCTCCCATGCCACAATAAAAGCACATCCATCACTTACTATGACATTGCTTCATTTAAATTTTTAAAAAATATGTTCACATATTTTAAAATCCAAATTAATATTTTCTTTCAATGTATTTATAATTTTTTTTGCAGTGATTTAATGTATCCTTGAGAACAGTGCAAAAGCTTTTTGGGATGAGATTCAATATACTGGCTGTAACACAAAACAGTTCAGACATGGTATTATCTATAGATTTGTGGAAACATTCCAAACATGTCCTATAAACATGATCCCCGTCACTTTAGTTCCAATTGCCTAATGTATAACTGCTCAAGTATGACAAATTACACTTGCTATTTAAAGAGATTAATTTCTGCTAAAGCCAAAATGTAAATCACCCAAGCAAAGATTAAATTTAAGCTGCTAGAGACTACTAACTGTCTCCCTTGCAATCATCTACTCCACCTCCAACACTCTACACAGGACTTCTCTTACATGAATACAGATTAAAACAATGCTGAATTGATTCAGAATAGAATTGTTTTAATCTCTAAATGAAAAAACCAGCATAATCATAACACCAGAAGTTTCTTGAGGGTCAGAAAAAGAAAAATAAATCTTACACATTAATTATTTGACATAAATTGCATATCATCAATTAACTAGCGTACTGGAGAGCATAGTGACTACATAGCAACGTGCAAAAACATTTCTCCACAAGAAGCTGAGCTGTTGAGGAGATAATATAGAAAACATTCTTTGTTTTAAATATGACAGACAGGCAATATATTTACCTCAATATTTTCATTTGTGAGGTATAACACTCCCAAGTTGGTCCATGCAACAGCATTCTAAAAAACATATATATATTTTTCTTAAAATAGGCCCCTTGTCTACTTGAAAGTCTCAGAAAATTAGAAATACTAAATTATGAAGTTATTTTTCACAGACACATAGAATACTCACAATTTGTTCTGACTGGATTGATTTGATGAAACAGTGCTGAGCAAGGGCATAATTTCCAATACCTGAAAAATACGGAACTTGATAAAACTGAACTTTGTTTGAAATACATAATCTTCTAAAAATATTGAAGTGTTAATTCTCACCACTGTAACATGCAACCACACCAAGAGCATTCCAGTATAAGTGATTATTACTGTCGAGTCTCACTGCTTTTTTCAGACACTGAAAAGAAGTTAAATTAGATTAATTTTTATTTCTTGGAATAGCAGCATGTATATCAATATATATGTGGTTTTATGTGAAAAAACTATTTACTTCTACTAAAACATCTTTGAGAAAAGTACTTAGTGTCTTTAAAAGTTTGTAAAAAATTTATTTAAACCATACATTTAAAGATCTCTCCAGCAACTCCTTAAGATCATTCATATTGCTGCCTGTTTCCGCTAGATGTTGTGCTTGGCGATAATAATTAATTCCAAGATCACACCATGTATTAGATGTAGACATCAGTTTTAATGCACGACCATAGCACCTATGGAAATATAAAAGTGAATGTTATGGTTTTTTGTTACAATGCCTTAATTCAATTCGAATGTCATTAACTGGCAATCTTTGCAAGTTACCTTCCTCCAAGGTGGAGGAGCTCATTTTTCTTTAACACTTGTTTTCCTTCTTTCTGACCTAGAAGGACTCCTAAAACATTAACATTCACTTTAGATGGTGAGACAGCATAAAGACAGGTGCAAGCATCCCCAGCTAGCTTCCAGAGGCAGGACATGTCCGCTCGATGCTGTAGAGCACTAAAAAAAGAAACAGTGTGATTCTTAGAAATTATTTGTAAAAAGCATGGACTTTATCTCTGATTATTACTTGAAACAGAAAAACTGTACACTGAGCACTGCAAATGCTTTACGAGCCTCCTCCTAACTGAATTATATCATATCACCTCCCTAATAGGAAAGAAGAAAAGGAGAAAGGGAAGGAGGAAGGGATTATTTAAGTGCCAAAAATTTTGTGGACACTTTTTTATTACTCTTCACCATTTTTATTAGAAGTAGCAGCAATCACATAAATAAGTTTTCCAGGACCAATTTTATTATTACAATGTTAAAACTATGCTTTTTGTGTTTGTTTAAGCAATGACCAAGGCAATAAAGTTTGTAACTCTCTTACAATTGACAACTGTAAACTCAGGTTTTTTATTTTAGGTCTTCCCTCATGCTGTCTAGTTTTGACTATGTTCCCACAAAGTTCATGAGTTGGGAACTCAATCTCCAGGGCAACAATGTTGAGAAGTGGAACCTTTAAGAGGTGATTATGTCACGAGGGCTCTGCCCTCCTAAATGGATTAACACTGTTATTGAAGGAATGGGTTAGTTGCCACAGGAGTGAGCTCCTGATAGAAGCGTAGGTTCAGTCCCATTTTTTTTTTCTCTTGCATTCTGCCCTTCTGCCATAGGATGACCCTTACCAGATGCCAGCACCATGCTCCTGGACTTCCTAGCCTCCAGAACCAAGTCAAATAAACTTCTATTGTTTGTAAATTAACCAGTCTGGTATTCTGTCTGTTATGGCAGCCAGAAATTCATGAGGACACCTCAAATAAAATGTACCAAATGTATTTGGTAGCATCTGAAAGACTTCTATAAATTTTATTTTTTAATTGGTATAATAATTACACATATTCATGGGGTACAGAGAGATTTTTGATACTATATAATGTATTGTGATCAGATCAGGGTGATTAGCATATTAATCATCTCAAACATTTATCATTTCTTTGTGTTAGGAATGTTCAATACCCTCCTTCTAGCTATTTGAAACTATATATTATTGTTAACTACAGTCATCCTATAGCGCTACAGAACACTGGAACTTATTCCTCCTATCTAGCTGTAATTTTGTGTCCTTTAACAAAAATCTCCCATGTCTTCCTTCTCCCTAACCTTTCCGGCTTCTAGTATCCTCTGTTCTACTTTTTACTTCTATGAGATCAATTTTTTTTCAGCTTCCACATTTGAGTAAGGACATATGGTGCTTAACTTTCTGTTCCTGGCTTATTTCACTTAACATAATGTCTTTCAGTTCTATCCATGTTGCCTTAAATGATAGGATTTCATTCCTTTTTATGGCTGAATAGTATTTCATTGTATATAAATACCACATTTTCTTTATCCATTCATCTGTTGTTGAATATCTAGGTTGATTCCATATCTTGACTATTGTGAATAGTGCTGCAATAAACATGAGTACAGATGTCTCTTTGACATAATGATTTCCTTTCCTTTGGATAAGTTCCCAGTAGTGGGATTGCTGGATCATATGGTAGTTCTATTTGCAGTTTTTTGAGAAATAGCCATACTGTTCTCCACAGTGGCTATACTAGTTTGCATTCCCATAAACCATACAAGAATTCTCTCTTTTCCCCATCCTCGCCAGTCTTTATTTTTTGTCTTTTTGATAACAGACATCCTAACTGGGGTGAGATGATACCTCACTGTGGTTTTGATTTGCATTTTCCTGATGATTGGCAATGTTGAATATTTATTCCCTGAGACCAAAAATAACAAAAATCTAAACGTGAAAATCTGAAGAACCACATTTATAGAAACAAGAACAGACTGAATGAACAAGTTCAAAAAGCAAAGAGAAATATTAATTATGGTGACAGAGGGCAAATCCTTTTAGAATGAGACAAACTTCAGCTATACATTTCTCTTCATTTTTCTCTTCTTGAGATCTTATAAATAAAACATGGCAATTTCATTTAAGCCAAGTCTCAATAATCAGCTATCACAAGCTGCTATGTTACTGGCAGATGGATAAGCAGATGGAACATTTTTCATAGTCTTTTCTACTCATGGAGTCCAGCCAAAAATCATTTCCAATGTCTTCCTTAAAAATAATATTAATTATTATGGTCATGACTAAAAGCCCACTGAGAATAAGAAGGGAGGGCAATACTATTTGGAGTTCCTTCATCTAAATATCTTAGCAAAATTTCTAAAATTGACAGCAAAAAATGAGAAAAGAGAGGAGAAAAAAGTGAAACAGAGGCGATTTTAACAGTCTAAATTCTTATTTACTTTTAAGTTCAATAAAAAAAAATCTATAAGGTTAAGTAACTTATATCACCCTTATACAATAATTGTGATAGTATTAACTCCTTCAAAGTCTAGAAGTAAATGTACATTTGGAGATTATAATTGTTTTATATGCCACCTTCTAATGGGTTATGCTACATGTTATCCAGAATAACATTCCTAAGCTCAGAAAGGCAGTATTTATGGCTAAGGTACCATCACCCAAAGGTTCGCATTTACTCTTAAATACCAGTTCAAATAAGGCATACCCTCTACACAGTAACTTTCTCTTTAGAAAGAATTCATTATGTAAGACTTGAAAAGCAGCAATAAAATTCAGCGAGATAAAAAAGGGTTAGGTTGTATTCACAAGGAATGTGGGGGGGTGGGGAAAAAAGGTTTGGTTTTCATTTCTTATTTGGTTTATATGAAAAGCAATTCTGGAGCAACCAATAAATAGAAAACAGAGGAGAAACCAAGCAGGAAAAGAGGGGAAGTAAAAGAAAAATGTTTAAGAGTTAACAAAAAATTCAAATGTACATCTAACTTGTGGACGTTTGGAAGTCATCTACCACAGATAACAGTTTTACTGACCTAACCAATGAATTTACAGTTCTGTAAAATGCCCAATCTACTCAAACTTTTCTGATTCCTTTCTTGTTATTAGACACATCACTTTTTTCCTACACAGTTTCTCTTCAGGAGCAATCAGATTGTCATTTCCCCTTACCTTCAAGACCTACTAATAATCCTACTACTGGGTCTCACCACTGAATGTAAAGCATATTGAGCACCTGAAGCCCTATTTCCCTATTGGTTCCAATTAAAGATACTCATTTCCAGGCCTACTGAAAGAGAACACTAACACATGGTGTCAGAGCTGCTGTTCCACTAACTGACTGCTCCTTCCTTCCTATTCTTTCCTATACATCAAGCCAGCCATTACTAAGAGCAGAAGAAATTGAAACTGTTTCCCCAAGTATAAAATTAATACAACATGTATGTCATAGAATTAATTGGCTTGTCTGTTATTCTTTGTTTGACATTCTGAGTAACTGCTATATCTAGCAGAATACATAAAATAATCTTCTAAATTTGGCTTCATTATAATATTACAAAAATAAACACAGTAAATAATAAGAATAATACTAACCAAGTAAAATATTCCAGTGCTTTTTCTATGTAGTCTATGGCTTTTCCATCAAGATAATCAACTAGAGCTGCTTTTGCCATCAGAAGATGGCATTCACCCAAACCTAAAATCAGGTAAGTTTGTCACTGTTATTAAAACATATAAAATTAATTTCAAATACATTTATTGGTGTTATTTTAAAGCACTTTCCAGAAAATAAAACTTAATGGTATGTTATAAAATTATCTTAAAGCATGATCCTACATTCATTTAATAAGAAATTCAAATGGAAGAGTTCTATTGGAGTAAATATGCACTAGAAGTTCTGAAAAAGTTATCTAGGGAACCCAAGAATTTCCTTAAATCTGGGCAAGTTACTTACCTCCTAAAACCTTGGCTACAAAAATACAGATATTATCTGTATGTTTCTCTCCATCATATTACTACTTATTAACCACTGTGAAACAAGGTATGATCTTTTTATATTACAATCTGTATAGCAAACTATAAGAATTAAATGAAATAGTGATTTCCTAAAGTGTCTAGTAAAGATTTGATAAATGTGAGTTCTCCTTCTCTTGAGGAAAGAGTTTTACAAAATTAAAAAAAAAAAGTTTCAAGCATTAAGTTGTATGTAATTTACAATATACTATTTATGCTATCTATGTGCTCACTTCAGCAGCACATATACCAAAACTAGAATGATAAAAAGAAGATTAGCATGGCTGCTAAGCCGGGATGACACAATTTGTAAAGTTTCTTGAAAAAGCCAAAAGAAGAAGGAAATGGGGGAGAGAAAGCATATATAATGAGCTTCAGGCTTTTTTAAAAGGTCAGATATAATCATTAAAGATGTAGATTATACATGGATGGTGGTATTTTATATTACCAAAAATAACTTAGATAACTACAAAACAATGCAAGTTGTCTCTAAAATTAAAAAAATAATAATTTCATGAGCTTATATAACTTACAGAGTAATTATAGGGATTAAGATATTCTGGGGATAATGAATTAAAAACGTAAGAGTAGGGAAACACGTTTTAGAGAGAGTTTTTTAGATCTAATAGTTATACTATTTGTCTAAAAGTTAAATCTCTACCATATTACTATTTGTTAATTTATGAAACAAGATTTGATCTTTTTATATTCAAATCTATATAAGCTATACTGTAAGAGGTTCATACTGGATGCTTGCTGTCGACTAAACAAGTCATTTTCAAGTTACTCAATATATTTAGGGAAGAAATCTACTCAAGGCTTTTATACTTAAGTATCATAAAAGTCAAAGGAGCTATTAAAAAGAAATTACCTTTTAAAGCAGGCACATAATCTTCTGTCTTTTTAATGATCACCTGGTACTGAGCTACAGCCTCCTTATATTTGCCTAGGATTTGCTGTATTGCTGCAACCTTAAACACACTGTATGTAGATTCTGGGTTCAGCTCACTGGCTTTGGTGAAGGATTTCAAGGCTGTTGTGTAGCCTCCTCTGCTTAAGTATGCCTCTCCTAATGATTCCCAACAATTGAAGTCCTTTGGGTCTGCTCTTAATGCTGCCTGTAAACTAAAATTTCAAAAAACCATAAAAGAACTAAAAGTTATAGAATTATCTCCAAATCTGAAAAAAATAAAATGAAACAAATAATTCAACTGAATCATACATATCCATGGCTTCTTCTACTTATAAAAGTGCTATTTAAAGCAAGTAAATCTGTTCCTTTTGTGATTAATTTTTTAATACTAAGAAATGTTATTTAATTTCAGAACAAATAAGAATAAAATGCTTTTTTTTTTTTGAAAAAGTGATGAACAAAATTTCTTTTCCTTGATTATCTCAAAGAACTCGAGTTTTCTATACTACCAGGACAGGTGACCATCTCAGTTTGCCTCATCAGTCCATAATCCCCCACCTGCAATCCTTTTACCAAACAGAAATACCATAGTTAAAATATAGAAATGGGCATGCTTTAAATATCTGATCAAATTCCATTTCTGTGAAAACGCCTGTACTCTAGATACTAACATAAACCAGAAACAACTTTATCTTGATTCAAATATATTTACATTTAAGTACTGTTCAAATCAAATGACTCAAATTGATCATATATGAGCTGCCCCAAATGCCCTTCAAGCTGTCAAATGTCTCCCTTGCCAAAAACAATGTATGTCAGCAGAACAACAAAGATATGTGCCTCAGCTTTTCATCACTAAAATTTCTATTGAGAATCTACCATACATATTTATGAAGACTTCAATTCACTAAAAGGGCTATCTCCTCAAAAACAGCACATTGTTTAATCCATCTCTGCAATTCCACTGCCCTGCAGACAATAAACACCAATTGATTATAGAGTAATTTTGTTATTTCTTCTCTCAAAATACAACCTGGTAAGAGACAATTTGTAAAGTTCATTTGGGGTATAAATAACGCTTAATTTAAGGAATGATTATGTTTGTCTAACATAGTTTAAATACAATAAGGTGCCTTACTCAGCCACTGCTTGAGAATGCTGACCAGCTTTCAAATAGTACAGTCCTCGCCTAAGCCAGGCCCATTTTGCTGTTCCAGCACTTGCCTTTTGAGTTACTGTTGTTAGGATAGTTAAAGCAGTTTCCTAATAATAAGAAAATACTAACATTAGATACATCAAATATTATAAAAAGACAGAACACTCATGTAAAGTACACAAATATATTTTCATTTTCCACTTCTGATTTTTTTCTTACACTGGTGGACACTAAACTACAGTTGCAACAATAAGTGGTTAGTAATTTAATATCTGCCAACAGAAAAAAACTTTACTTATAGATGTAAAAATATTTCTATTGCACCTACAGAAAAAGAAACTAACTTTCAAGTATACATATATAAAAATTTTTCATTTATATACTCAGGATAAGAAAACAAAAAGGCAAATGTGGTTATCAGACATACCATATCTTCAAGCTCCACACTTAGGTCAACCGCTGCAGCTCCAGATTCAGCATCACTGTCATCTAATTCAAAGGCTTTCCTATAACATCCACGAGCTCTGTTTTTATCTCCCACCACATCTCTGTAATAATGACCTAAATAGCAGAAAACTTTGCCCATATATGTATCCAGTCTTGCAGCCTTTGAAATAAATATTGACAATACCAGAACATTAAAAGTTCATTTAATATCTTAAAAAACACAGAAGATAAATACACAGATTAAAGAAAAAAGAAACAACTTCATTAAACATACAAAAATATGGCAAAAAATCATTTACTGTAAAATTTAAAACAGGAAAGCTGTCCCTCACTGCTTATAGAAAGTAAATGGAAGTATAAAAATATTTTCTTTTTTAGTAAAGGAAATGTAAAATTAGAGCTGTTACTGAATTAATCTGCTCTGATGAGTCAAGACAAGAATGTTAGACTTATAGATGTCAAACATCTTAAAAAAACAGGAATTTAAACATCTAACTTGTATGCTCATAAAACTACAGTGGAAATTACCTAAAAAGTGTTGTTTATCAGAGATAATTATGTCTCATTTTCTACAACACATGCTTTTTAATAAGTAACTTTAACATTTTATGTTTTAATTTTTTCCTTGAAAACCCATACAACACCATCACAAAACCTTATGTAGGAAAGATAAAGCACCAAAAACAGTTCAGTAAAGAGTAACTGTAGGTAACAAACTTACATGATTATTATTTATAATTTTATAATACTATTTCAACTAGGAATTGAATTGCAGCACTTGCTTTACCTTCAGAAAGTGGGTAAGAGCCTTTGTTTTATCTTTTCTTGTCTCTTCACCCATGAACCAGTATGTTAATCCAAGTTGGTAATGATATTCTGCAACTTCAGTATCTTTCTCAAGAGCTCTCTGAAAACTAAGTCACCAAAGGGTAATAAAAAGAAATAGTAAAATAAATACACACACACACACACAAATATAGGAGACTCCTAGTTGGAACAATCAAAGTTTGAGTGATTCAGAGGTGCCAAATTAGAAACAAATCAAAAAAGTGATTTGTTTTTGAAGAGGAGCTTTAAAAAGCACCGTGGCCTTTTAGCACTACCAAGTGCTAAGTGTTCAGACTATGCTGAACATTACATCTGCTTAGTGAACATTATAATTAGCTAATCAGATTTGTTTTTTTTTTAGTCCGAGTCTCACTCTGTCACCCAGCCTGGAATACAGTGGAACAATCCTGGCTTACTGCAACCTCTACCTCCCAGGTTCAAGCAATTCTCAGGCCTCAGCATCCTCAGTAGCTGGAACTACAGGCATGTGCCACCACGTCCAGCTAATTTTTGTATTTTTAGTAGAGACGGGGTTTCGTCATGTTGCCCAGGCTGGTCTTGAACTCTTGGGCTCAAGTAATCGACCACCTTGGCCTCCCAAAGTGCTGCAATTACAGGTGTGAGCCACCACACCCGGCCAAGAATGGCTAATTAGATTTGAAACCCATCATATAATTTTTTATAGCTACTGTACTACATGCTAAACATTTCTTAAAAATACTAAAACTTAAAGCCCACAAAGATCAAATTCATACAAAATCAAGCCTACTTATTTTGAATTTTTGAGAAATATAAAAAAACTAAGATGTTAATGGTTCTATGACCAATCTATATATCCTTACCATTTTTCTGCTTGTAGATAGTCCTTTTTGGTGAAATGCATCAAAGCCTCAAGGGCATGAACTTCAGCCAGGTCAGGGTAAGAAGAGAGAAGGTCTTCCATAATCTATAAAATAGACACCTGTCAACTCTATAACCAAATAAAAATGACTTTTAACTCAAAAAATGTTCACTTTGAATAAAAAAAACCAACCTTTGCAGCTTCCTCTAATGAACCTTTTTTCCGATAGGCCAAGCTTTTGAGAACCAAAAGTCCTGGGATATTATCTGCATCGGAAACCTAGAAAATAATTGTAACGAACTGCTATAAATCTCCTTCAACACAACCACAGTAATGTTTGCTTTAATTAAAAAATGAACACAGAAAAGCAGGGTCCTAATAGGATAAAGAAATAGAGGTCCTGATTTCTATCACTACTAACCCATCTTTACTCTTTATAACCTTTTTATCAGGGAAAATCTCATATACATAAAAAAATTACGGAAACTAGTGTAATAAACCCACATGTGCCCATCATCCAGCTACAAAATCACACTCATAGGCAATCATTTTTTAATCTATATCTCCACCAATTTTACCACATTCCTGTTCAGATTATTTTGACACAATTCCCAGATATTTTAACTTTGTATCTGTAATACTTAAGTATCTATATCTAAAAGTTCATTTCTAAATTACATAACCACATTACCATTATCATACCTAAACAAAACCAACAATACCTCCTTAACATTATCAAGTTTCCCAGTTGTCTCATAAAATATTTGAACAATTTTTAAAATCCAAATCCAAATAAGACACATACATTTCAACTGACTAATATGCCTTAAGTCTTTTTTAATCAGTAAGATCCCCCTCCTTCTCTTTTTTTTCTTCCTTACAATTTAACTGTTGAAAAATATGATCTATTTGTCAGTTTCTCAGAGTCTGGATTTTGCAAAATGTATTCTCAAGGTGTTTAACATGTTCCTTGGTTCCCTGTATTTCCAGTATATTAGTAGTTGGGTTTAGAAGCTTGATCTGATTCAGGTTTGAAGATTCCCAAGGATACTTCAGGTGTACTTGCACTTGGTTGGGTCTGACTGTCTTTTTTTTTTTGAGACAGTGAGTCTCGCTTCGACACCCAGGCTGGAGTGCAATGGCATGATCTCGATTCACTGCAACCACTGTTTCCTGGCTTCAAGCGATTCTCCTGCCTCAGCCTCCCAAGTAGCTGGGATTACAGGTGCGCACCACCAGGCCTGACTAATTTTTTATATTTTTAGTAGAGATGGGGATTCACCATATTGACCAGGCTGGTCTCAAACTCCTGACCTCAATTGATCCACCCACCTTGGCCTCCCAAAGTGCTGGGATTAGAGGTGTGAGCCACTGTGCCTGGCCTGATTGTTTTTCTTTTTGTGATGGTAGCAGCCATTAACCTTTGATGCCTAGATCTATTAATTCATTGGGGATTGCAAAATGGTGATTTTCTTTCATCTTTTCTTATTAAATGGAATACTTCAACAAAGACAAATTTCTCCTACCCTCATTATTTCACTATCCTGAGGAATAATTCAGATAGAAAAGGCAGGATAAATGCCTTTATTCTTCACAGTTGGGTTCTTAGCACTCCCCCAAAGAATTGTTTTCTTGAGGACATTTGATGATTTTCTGTTTTCTGTAGCATAATGAACACATAGCTTTAACATATTTGACAATTTGACGTATTTCAACATAGCACGTCAGCTAGTACCCTCTTTAGCTAGTAAGAATCTCTTCATGCTAGCTCTTGAGCCCTTCTGTAGTCTGAGCCCTTTTATAGTTTCTTGCTTTCTCACACGACAAGGTGTTCATCTTGTACATTTTCTATCTCAGACCTGGACTCTGCTAAACTAGCAGAGTCTAAAAACTTTTCATTTTGTTTTTTTGTGAAAACATTATTTGAAAAAATTTTATAAAACATTCACACAAAACAAATGACTGGCAAGATGGCAAAAGGAAAACAAGAAAATATTAATTCTTGAAGGATGCTGACAACGGTTCTGATTTAAAAAAAATATTATTATATACAAAGTCCTTTGAAATACACAAAACTGAACTTTTTTGAAAAACCCAATTTTAATTTTAGACCAGTAATAGTCTTTACCTGACAAAAATCTTTAGGACACAATGTTAAAATTCATAATTTACCAGTTATGTTTTTTTTTTCAGTATGGAATTTCAAATTACTTGAACCCCAAAAACAAAGAAATTGATTTCATTATGAAATATCAATCTTTCTTTGAATGAAGCAAATAAACAACATTCTCTACCATGAAGCTAATAGTGTTCTTAATTATTCTTGTCAAATCTACAGAACATTTCCTGGAGGAAAAAATTTAGAATCTCAAATTAACAATAATCAAGTAGTAATAACCTAAGAGAGCAAAAGGAAGAAAGGAGAATAAGTTCTAGAATTAAAGAAAGAAACAGTCTTATACGATGAGTACTGTAAGTCCTTAATCAAAAGGCAAACAAATAAAATCAGAAGTTCCCAAATATATGAATGACTTATAAAAGTGCAGATGTGGTGAATTCATACCTCTAACACAAAATCTGTATAAGTAAATATTTGTGGTAGGCAGAGAAGGGTTGTTGCCTGGTTATTGGAAACTAACCAAAGTTGAAGAAGAAAACTTGAAAAGACTACCTGATTGAGAGTACGAATTGCTTCCTCTGAAGATTCACAATCTGAAAGTTTAATCAAAGCCTCTGCTTTCAAACGAAGACAAAGATTCCTCTGGTAAAGACTGCCACCAGACGCACCACGATTATCTATGATCTTCAGAGCTGACAAAATTAAAGGTATCCAAATGAAGACAGCCATATCACTTCAGTTTTTTTTTTCTTTTTTAAGGATGACATATAATAAATTGCAGATACAATAAGCATCAATTTTCAAAACAATATACATGAAGAATAACTAAAAGCTAAATATAAATTCCTCCCTGAATTCCTTATGGAAAGACCTGAATTTAAAACAGAACATATCTGAATTTAAAACCTCTATCTTCACACAATATATAACAAAACTGAACATTCTAAAAAAAATGACAATGGCTATCTATATCTGCTAAACAATAAAGGTTAGCCCATAACCAAAACACCTGTAACAAATACAAGAAATTAAGGATATTGGAAGGGGAAAGTAGCTGAATTAGAATGGAGCAAGGTGAACCATTTCTCAGTCACAAACGGCCAGCTGTCAGGTGGGTCAGAAACAGTGAACCACTTTCATGATTTCCTATCCCCACCCCTCACCCTGTCACATTCAGATATGCTCCATGATGCCCAAGGTTTCCCCTCACTATATCAGAGAAATTAAGAACACATGTGTCTTGGACACAACAGAAACTTCCTTGTTACAAAGACAGAGGACCCAAGCCTAAACTGACTATGTCAGTATTTCAAATGCAGGAAAATTTTGCTAAATATTCATTGTCAGTTTAAAAACAAATACACTAGCAGACACGCATGCAGACTTTTATTTAACCTCAGTGAATTTAAAATTAGCATTTTAAAATATAAAATATAGCATTTTGGTTTTTAAAATCACTATCTTTGTCCTTTACAATAAAAACAAATTGGGTTATGTGTCAACCCAAAAAGTATCAAAAATACCTTGACTGCATGAAAGAACAGCTTCTTTAGGTCTATGCATTTTGACTTGGGCTTCTGCCAGATGAAACCATCCAGTTGTGCAGAGAGGGCTTTCCTTTAACCCTAAAAGGATAAAAACAATCACAAAAAACAATGTTTCTGAGACTACATAGATGAATGGCACCATCGCCTACTCTCCAAATCAGATTCCTCCCCTCTTCATCTCTCATATCAGCTACATAGTCACACTGATTCTCTGCCCCCAATTAATTCCCCTCTATACATTTTTCTCCATCTCTATCAACACCACTTCAGTTCAGACCTCCACCGCCTTTATCCCAAATCACTCCAAGTGCCTGGCATCCACCCCAATGCATTCTCTACACTGTAGCCAGAATATTTCTAAAAATACAAATCAGATTATAAAATTCCCTGCTCAAAATCTTTTACTGATTGCCCACTGTTGTTAGGATAATGTGCAAACTCCTTACCAAGGTTTTGCTAGGTCCTTCTACAGTCTCACTTCTTGTCCCCCCCGTACACACATTTCATTCTCAAACCCCTGTGAACCTGTAATTCTCTGAATAACAGTTTTCCTCTTAGCTCAGATTGATCACAGATTGATCTCTGCCTAAAATGTTCCTCTCATTCCCTTCATCCACCTACCTGGCTTGTATTTGCCATTCAGATCTACAATTTGAATATAGGTTCTTCCAGAAACATCATACCTAATAAGATTAAGTTAAAGCCTAGGTTCCTAAGGCATATAAATCTACGTATCTATCTTTCTATTTATTTATCTAAACATATAGATACCCCCATTTTACAAATGAAAACACTGACACACAGAAAGTTTAATTAACTTTTCTGAGGTCTTAAAATTAGTGATTAGCAGAGTCAGAATTCAAACCTAAGCAGAGTCCAAGGTATGCAGGTACATGTTTTTCCCTTCCACCTTAGATATACATTCCTTAAAGGAAGGCTCAAAGATAAATGCCTACTGACTGAATAATAATTATACTTCACTTTACAAGCCATACATTGTATATTTACCTTCTGTTAGGTTCCTCACAGCATCTTCATACTTTTTATCTTGTAATGCTTTAATGCCTAAGCCAATGAGGCCTGGACCACTTTTTGAATCCATTTCTACTAATCTACAACAATACTGCTGTCCCTCATCAGTAAGATTTCCTGGAATTAAAAGAAAAGGTTATTAGTATACATATATCAAGTTTCTAAATGCCAAAACCCATATTCTTACATCAAAAGCTGCCTTTATATTCTTACGCATCCTTCACTACATGCTGATTCCAGAAATTCAAAACTTAAATAAACCAGCAAATGCAGAAAATATTAACATTTCATTTAAAAAATTATGCTTTTTCATCTTCTTAAATATTGGAAGTAGAAACCACTTTAGGATTTCACTGAAGAAACCTGCTACTTGCCAGTAGACTAAGCCACATAATGTACTGCTTGCCAGCTGTAACAATTTCGGTTGTTTAATGCAGGAGCCCTTGTCAAAGCAGAGTATCTTTCATCACATTCTCTTCCTGGGCAACCATGCACTGCTAGAGGCATGGCAGTCAGATCCAGTGGACTCTTCCAGCATCCAAGGATCACAAGATGGGCAGGTTACTCATCAGGACACTGCACAAAGACTTAGTCACATTCCTCTTAAGTCTACAAGTTCACCAGTACATTTCCACATTTTTCTAAAACTATCTTTTTCTATATAAGTGAATCATGACACTTATGAAATAGTCATCCAATGCCTACATTTATTTTATTCTCAAATTTATTTTGGTAAAAGCTTAGAAAACATTATGTATTTTGTAATATTTCCATTTTCTCCACTCTCAATCCAAGAAAATCATAAAAACAAACAAAAAATTGTAATTTCTGTTTTTAGAATAAATGGCGAATAGCATTCACAACTTTAATAAAGTCATTTAATCACTTAGGAGAATTCTTAAAAAGACAGACTTGAAGCAATAGATATGGGAAACAAAAATAACCCCTGAAATAAAGACCCAATGCTTTAACAACAACATAAAACATATAAGCCCAAACCACATGTAGAATAACTGTTTCAGTCACAGATATCAAAGGTAAATTATTTGAATAATTCCATTTAGCTCATATACTTCAAATTTTGAAAACCACTTGCACACCAATGTATAATCCATTAGTAATATGTTATATACTGATTTAGAAATCCAAGTTAGCACTAAAAATAAAAATAAAAAATTCATAATGGCTTAAGAGTTAAAACTTCATACTGTTTGGCAAAATATGAAAACAAATTGGAAGAAATACTACTTTGATTAGTAAGCCAGTAAAAAAGACACAAGTCTGCTACTATTATGCTTCTAGGCATGAACTTCCTGTCAATATGTTCTCACCACTGCTTCCATAAATATGAATTCCAAAATTAGATATGCCTAGTTCCCTACATCCTATATCCTCCCAAGCAAACTAGCAGCTTTTCCCCTTTTGATCCAGTGGTATTGTCTAAACTAGACACTGTCTAAACTATCAGAATCACTTGGAAAATCTGTTAAAACACAGTCTGCTGAGCCCTATCCCTAAAGTTTATGGTTCAGTAGGTCTGGTTAAGACCTAAGAATTTGTATTTCTAAGAAGTTACCAGGTGATGCTAATGCTACTGGTGCAGGGATCATACTTAAAGACCACAGGTCTACAATATTTGTTAACATCATATACCACCTTTATTATTAGTCTTATAACATGGATATTCTGGCTTTATTGCCTCTGTGGCTAAATGGTAACCTCTGGAGAGTAGAGACCAGCATGGTATCTGAAATACATGGTAGATGTTCATGAAATTTTGTGATGATCCTTTAGAATACTATCATGAACTGATGTTTAAAAAGGCTTAGTCTATTCATAGGTAACAGCTGAAAATTACTATAAAAAATTAAACATCTTCACCATCCTAATAAAAAAGCTACCAAATTCTTACCTTTTGTCTCTACTGATCTGAGTTTAAACATTCTTCCTCCACAGAAACATAATTTATGACAGACTACCTTGACTACATAAACTGCCTGTATTACAGGAAATACACCTTTGATGAAAATAGGGAAAAAAAAATCATGCATCTTTCCAACGATCATCCATACTTAGGGTACCTTAAACAACATACAGGTGAACAAAGTGTGGGTTGGTACATGAAAACAGTTTCCAAAAGGCCAAAAGGCTGAGATGAACATAAACAACTTTTAAAACAAGAAAACCTCCTAACATATTCCCTTTGCTAAAGCCTGGGAGCATAACGATAAAAACAAAGTAAGATCTGGGGAGACCGCACTCATGCTTGGCCCTGGGTAACAATTCTCTGCATATGACCAAGTGGGCACTGAGAGGAATTTTCTATAGTGTTCCCAAAACCAGCAACAGTAATAACAAAACTAATGATCCTTGTATAAAGAGATAAAGAATATTTCAGCTTCAACTCCCAATCCTTCCCACTTCATACTTACTCTTGTTGAGAATGCTGGCTAAATAAATACCATGGTGGAGGACAAAAACAGAGGAAATAGATTTCATTGCTTTTTAATAGAAAATCATGTACTTATCTGCTCTTTTTAACATTTAAAGGATTCTAAGGTTCCAGATTTAACAACTTTAAAACAGTCAGACAGTATTATTTTTATTTCTCAAAAAAGCAAGCCAAATTTGGGGCTGATGAAGACTAAAATTCCAAGGGTAGAGGGTATTCAGAAGAGGTCCATGTTGGATGCTAAGTAATAACTATGCAGTTCTGTTTCTTAAAGTCTACTACAAAAAACACTGTCAATTTAATAAAAAAAAAAAATTCATTTCTGACATCCCAAAGAAACTGATCAATACTATCTAATTTTTCTTTTAAATAAACCTAGCTTGAGAGGGGAAGAAAAAAAATGACAATTTGGTGGCATTCATATCTTTATTTTCACCTGGATTTTCTAACAGTTTTAAAGCACAAAATCTGAAAGCAGCTTTTTTCTGCTGGAATTTGAAATACCAAACTTTCTTATCCTCCCCATTTCAGCAACAAAGTAAAATAAGATAAATAAAAAAGGTCATTTAGCATGAAAGAAAACATTTCAACAGATGACAACTGTGAAAGCCATTCACTATTTGCTATATGAAGGTTTAAAAACTGAGTCATTTTGAAAATGAATATTCAATTCTCAACAGGCAAAGCAGGACAAAGGAGAATGAAATATATTTGTCTTTTGTAGAAGAGAACCCGGTGATTAACTGCTGTGAAGTAGCAAGTTGTGCAGACATTGAAGCACAGCGTCTGAGAGTGGCTCAGACTTCAAAGACCTTACAGATTCTCAGAAGTTCTTCATATACTGAAAGTTTGGTTTAGAGGAGCCATAAAAAGAAAAAAAGAAATAATTAGGCATAGCTTCCTCCTGTCCTGCATTAACTATTGAACTTCCATCCAAAGAATACTACTTTACCTTGAAATGTACCTAAACCTAAATTGCTCAATTCCACAAATTCCTGCAACCAACAATTCAGAAGGGAAAGAACACTTCCCTGGTTTTACTACACATTTACACTACTTTTTGGCCGTGATACAGACCTTCTTTCCTTTCCATTCTGCACAATATTGATCTAGAACCTTATTCAAAAATAATCTTTTTCATTTAAAACAAGACACTTTCAAATCATCAGTATAATCCCTTCACTATCTCTTTACTAGAGTACTTTGTCAACTACTGAATTTATGTGCAAAACTCTGTAGACTATTTGTTGATCCTATTTTTTCTATCATTTTGTAGGCTTTTTGGAATATAAGAACAAGTCTACATTATAAGTACGTTTATTCTTATTGAGAAAGCATTCTGTCAGTCCTCAGAAAGAAATTTCAAAATATTCACTGTGTCATTTGGCATGTGAGCAAGCCAAGACTGAGAGAATGGTGCAAAACATAAATAGTCGAACAAGAAAGAGAGAAAAAAGTGAATACTAGCCAATAATTTTTCAATAGCAACAGTAACAGCAGAATAGGGGAAAAGAATTGATACCAGGACCGTATGATAAAGAAAATCAGCCTACTTATCTTCGGGACACACTGAGTCTTATGTTAAAATTGGAAGAAACTGGGTGATTTTGGAACTAAGCTTCCTATCAGAGAAAAAGAAAATCACAAGGCTTCATAAGTATGCTCCTTGTGCTTGGTGTACCTCATCCTCCTTGGCCTCAATGCAACACTCATAATGTTAACTAACTAACCTAACAACTCTTTCTTCTTAAAACACTCCTGCCAGGCAGCTACTGCAGTTCTTCTTCCTCCCCCTCTAAAGCTTACTAACCCCTCTGCAGGCTTCATTTTCTCATCCTACTACTCCCTAATGCAGTTAGCCAAGTTCACTTTCCTTTGTATACCTGCTAACCACTTTTTCCTATTCTTGCCCCATCACTGTAATCTAAGCTCTAATTCAATCACTTTCATTTAAAAAAAAAACAGCCTTATCATAATCATAAACTAAGTTGGCTCAATTTATCAAGACAGACCATAATAATCTGTTCTGAAATGCTCTTTCCCTGTCTTCTGTGCTGCTTCTCCTCAGAGCCCACCTTCTTCTCTGACCTCATCTCTTCTCTTTCCTCCCTTCCTCTTTTTCATCTCTTTCCCTCCAACCCAGCGAGCACTGCCCACAGTACAGTTCTCAGCATTTTTCCTTTTAGTTCTCCTCTGATGGCAACCATTCCACTTCCTTTTCACCTACAGGCAAATGATTTTCAAACCATATGTCTAGCCTTAGTATTGATCTCTCATCTGCAAACCACTGATGGGCATTTCCCATTGACTGCCCCATTTAACATCTCCTCTCAGTAACCTACATTTCATACAAATCATCATGCCATACTGGGCCAACTTTTCAGGAGAGGTCAAAGTTAAAATTGATTTTTCTCTCCCTTTACCTCTAAGAAATAACTTTCATTTTTTCATTCATCTGTTCCTTTCTATCATCACTGTCATACTCCTAGTTCATTCAATCCTAGTATCACTATGTCTACTCGAACTAGTCCACCTTCTATACAGTCTGTCGTACATACCATGTTAGTTTAAGACTTTATACTCCACTCACTATACCTTTTACTTTCTCTTTCTTCTTATGGTAGTAAAAGGTACTCTCCTAAGTCTATCTTTGACTTAGTTAAAGTAAGGCAAAGGGCATCTGCTTCTCACCAAAAAATCCAGAGCTGAAGTTAACAGCATTTTTTTATTCAGACACCAGGAAAAAAAAAAGTAAGAGGACTTAAAAGAAGAGTTAAAGTGAGGAGAACTGAGATAGGTGCAATGGTCATTTTCTCCCAAGGAATTTTCCTTCACAGTTATCTCTAGCAGTAGTTTCCAACCCCTTTTTTTTCCACTATGATGCATGTGAGGGTCATTCACACAAAAAGAAGTCTCATGTATATACCCATTTAGCAACAAAGTGAAAAAAATTAAATAGATTAGTAAAGCTCTGCAAGAACTGACACTACCACACTGTTGTATGTACTAATATTTTTATTTCATTTTTATTTCAGTGACTAACTTCTGTGAACTTGTTCACCTCAAGAGAATACAGGCATAAAATCAGGATTATTAAAAAAAAATTTTGACAAACACAGACAATGACAAAAATGAAAGAGCCTGGTGGGAAAAACCAATATAGCCAACCTCTTGTAAACTGGTAGAGTACCGGCCCTATATAGAACATATTCACAGCTACAGATTTGCCAACTCCAAGCAAGTTAGTTGTCATCACGTCCCTCTTCTCCCCAAAGAAAGTACATGAAGATGCAAGAGCATGAAGTAGACACTGAGATAAATTCTCCCACTTGAAGATGCTCTACGTCATTAAAAAACTAGATAATTCAGGAATTTAATTACTTTATAATATTATAGTATTCATTAACACTGTTCTTATGACACTATGACATAACATCAACACTGAGGCAGCTAAACTTTCCAAAAATCCTTTCTGTGATATTCATAGCTCTGTGTAATATAGCCTAACTTATCTAGCCAAAATATTATTTATTTTAGTTCTTTCTTCCACTATAGCAAGCAAACCGATTTTACCATTCCTAAAAAATGCACCTAGCTCCACATCTCTGCTCATGCCAGCTGGAGTATGTTTCCCCGACTCCTGCTTATCTAGTATCTATAAAAAATTCAAGACCCCTTCCAATTCCCAGAATCAAAAAGATTTCACTGATCAACAATAAATCTGGAAACCCATAATTCTTCTGTATTACTGTACTTTCCTATATTTATTAGTCTTTTCATGTACACAAAGACTACACATTATACTTCCTTTTATGTCCGGAAACACAGAAACAACACCTTAAACATGGTAGGCACTAAAACATTTTTTGATTAATAATATCACTCACACAATCATATACCTCTAAGACACACCCTATAATAAAGAAGAAATTACCTGATTCAATCAAATGCAAACAAAGCACTTCTAATGGATACTGTACAGTAGGATAGATGTTTATCATTCCTTCACAGGCCTTCTTCAATCTAGCAGTCTCATGAGGAAACTTGAAAATATAAAAGCAAAATACACTATATTCTAGTAGTCATAAAATGTATTTGTGAACACCTCCTTAATTAGAAATACATACATGTCACATTAGAGATTTAAAAATCAACTTACTTTGGATAAACTCTGAATGAAATGCCTATAAAGTATCTGGTGATCTTCACTAGGAATCTCATCTGATAATCCCAGTGCATTCTCAAAAGCAGTTAAAAGCTGAAACAAATAAAAAAGCTATCATCTATATCATACTTAAATGACAAATGATTAAATGTATAAGACTCTCTTACACGAACTACACCTTCAATTAGCTGCAAATGTATTCTCCAGTCTGACTCTGACAACTTCAATGAGGAAAAAAATGTGCATGTAAGTTTTGGAATGCATTCTAACTCCAACTGGACAGCAAACTGTACTGAACTGGTAAGTAACGACTACACGTTAATAACATTAATTTAACAAAATACACATGAAAGTGCTTGCTGTCTTCTACAAAGCATTCCACCACAGGATAGTTCTATATGCTAGTATAGCTACTACTGTTCACATATCATTTTTAAAACATCTCTTCTGAAATCACTAGCACATTCTTTGAAATATCTTCAATGATAGCAAATCTTCAATCTTTAAAAAAATATTTATAAAATCGGGTGATACTTTTGGTAAAAGAAAAGCAGAGACATGACTGAACTGTAATGAAATCACTTATGCAGGTTTAACTGACTTTGAAGAACATTCCATCACTTCTTTTTTGCAGTACTGACTCTGAAGAACATTCCAACACTTTTCTTATGCAGTATTAACTGACTTTGAAGGCCAAGAGGCCTTTTAAATATGTCTTGAATAAGAAGCAATACTAGAATCCAAGGCAAATAGTATAAAGCCCTTCATACCACTCATTTGGCTACATGTTCTGCATTTTTTAAATGAATACTCATGACTTAATACCAAAAATCTGTAATGCAGTTCAATATCTCAAATTTTGTTTGGAAAGTATGGTATAAAATCTACGTAAATAAGTAAATGTTACTGCCCTGATAAAGTTAATAATCTTACAAATAAGGAAACATAGCTCAAAACGGTCTAGCACAGATTTTAAAAAACAGTAATAAAATTATTCAAAATAAAAAATCTGTGATATATTATCTTCTAAATACTCAGTATTCAAGGTAATAATAAATCCCCCATCCTTTATCTATTATTAACAGTTAGAAATCAATTCTTAAAATCATAAGTATAATTAATTCTCTCTCATGGAAGAGGGTAGGAAAGACGATTCAAAAAGTTATTTTACTTATTTTGGAATGTGTTTGGTATTCTGGTAACCTACCCTATTTTAAGGAAAATAATGACGTTATTTTATGATATTATACAATTTAAGAGAAACTGGTAAACGACCTAATTTTGTCACTGCTCATTTTTTTCCACAACTGAGTCTATGCGCCGATAAATCATGTTATCACACACACACACACACACACAAACACACACACACAAATCTTATTCTCACATTTTTATCCCCAGCTCTTAGGACCCTGCCTGACACATAGTAGGTAGTCAATAAATATTTTCTGAATAAACAAATTAATGAGTAAACAAATGAATACATTTACAAAGAAATGAACTTCCTATCCTACATACAGCCTGTATTTGTGACTGCTCAACTTTTTCCACGACCGAATCTATGCACATATAAATCACATTATCACACAAAAAGTGAAATCTTATTCTCACATTTTTATCTGCAGCTCTTAGGACACTGCCTGACACATAACAGGTAGTCAATAAATACTTTCTGAATAAAGGAACAAATTAATGAGTGAACAAATAAACAAACACATATACAAAGAAATGAACTTCCTATCCTATAAAGAGCCTATATTTATTTAAAAATTCCACTCAATTTAACAAGTGTACATTAAGTAGCTACTTACTATAATAAGAAATTAAACTGACTTTTAAACTTACAAATAAAAAAATATTTTCCAAGGTGCTTCAAAACCTATTTATTTTTTAGTCTTTCAAAAATTCTTTTCAATTACTTTAAAATCTGCACAGTATAAGACTTTTTTGCTAGGTGTAAATACTCTAAATACTAAATATAAATACTCTAAACAGTGGAATTGTTAAACTTCAAAGTAATTCAATACTCTTAGTTCAGAAGTATAAAGAAACACACCTTTAAAGGTACAACATTTTAGACACCATAGCAGTTTTGTGAAAGCCAATTTTCAGTTTCTTTTTTTACAGTGATTAAGCTACTGATTTATGGAAGATTCTTATGGACACAAGAGAATGAAATTCTGATACACTGAGTACCAATTCCACCCTATCCAGACTCCGTATGAGACTATAGGCCAATAATTCTGACTTTATCTATAAAAGCCTCTATGAATTTAAAATTGTACATTTACAAAATACCTAGTCTAATATACAGTCTTTTTTTTTTGAGCATCCATTGACTCATCATTGAATGTCCTATTTCCAGTGTAATTCGTGGACTAATATTCAGAATCTACAAGGAACTCAAAAAATTAGCAAGAAGAAAACCAACAATCCCATTAAAAAGTGGGCTAAGGATATGAATAGACAATTCTCAAAAGAAGATATACAAATGGCTGACAAACATAAGAAAAAATGCTCAACATCACTAATGATTAGGGGAATGCAAATCAAAACCACAATATGATACACCTTACTCCTGCAAGAATGGCCATAATCAAAAAATTAAAAAACAATAGATGTTGGTGCAGATGTGATAAAAAGGAAACACTTCTATATGGCTGGTGGGAGTGTAAACTAGTACAACTATGGAAAACAGTGTGGAGACTACTTAAAGAACTAAAAGTAGGCCGGGCATGGTAGCTTATACCTGTAATCCCAGCACTTTGGGAGGCTGAAGTGGGCAGATCACTTGAGGTCAGGAGTTCAAGACCAGCACAGCCAACATGGTGAAACCCTGTCTCTACTAAAAATATGAAAATTAGCCAGGCATTGTGGCACATGCCTGTAATCCCAGCTACTTGTGAGGCTGAGGCAGAACTGCTTAAACCTAGGAGGCAGAGGTTGGAGTGAGCCGAGATCGTGCCACTGTATGCCAGCCTGGGCAACACAGTTAGACTCTGCCTCAAAAAAAAAAAAAAAAGAACTAAAAGTAGAACACCATTTGATCCAGCAATCCCTCTACTGGGTATCTACCCAGAGGAAAAGAAGTCATTATACAAAAAAGATACTTGTACATGCATGTGTATAGCAGCACAAGTCACAACTGTGAAAATACAGAAGCAGGCCAAATGCCCATCAATCAATGAATGGATAAAGAAATTGTGATACACACACACACACACACACACACACACACACACACAAAATGGAACAGTAATCAGCCATAAAAAGGAATGAATTAATGGCATTCGCAGCAACCTGGATGAAACTGGAGACTATTATTCTAAGTAAAGTAACTAAGGAATGAAAAACCAAACATCGTATGTTCTCACTCATAAGCCAACATACAACAAGAACATTGTATGTTCTCACTCTAAGCTAGGAGGACACAAAGGCATAAGAATAATACAATGGACTTTGGGGACCCAAGGGAAAAGGTGGGAGGAGGGTGAGGGATAAAAGACTATAAACTGGTTCAGTGTACACTGCTCGGGTGATGCGTGCACCAAAATCTCACAAATCACTACTAAAGAACTTACTCATGTAACCAAATACCACTTGTTCCCCAAAAACTTATGAAAATTAAAAAAAAAAATTAAACTCAATAAAAAGAAACCCAATTAAAAAAATGAGCCAATATACAAACAGACACTTCACCAAAGAAAATATACAGATGAAAATAAACACATGAAAAGACACTCAACATTATCAGGGAAATGGAAATTAAAATGACAATAATCAATTATGTTTCCATTTTCTAAATTCAATTAGATGATCAATTTTCAAGAACAAACTTGAGGAATAAATGAGTCAATACCAATTGCTGGGTTTCATTATTCTGGTCTTCTGTACTTTCAGCCAGGAACTGAGTCAACTTTCTCCATAGCTGATGAAGCTCTTGGTGGTCTGCACCTTCTTCCTGCCGTGTCTTTATCAACCTGTGCCATGTTCGAGCCACCTATTAAAGAAGGAGATTTTAAATGATTATTTTGTCCAAAATATAAAAATGTCAAAATGTAAGATCTGCAAATAAAAATATTTTTAATCTGTTAATACATAAAAATAGCAAAAGCATAGAACCCCATCTGTTATTAAAAGTAGAGAGAAAATCATTCACCAACCTCTAGGTGTTTCTTTTCTTGGTGATATAGATCCACTAGTTTTTTGCAGACATCACACCACTTCTGTTTGTCAACACTTAGAAGAAAACAAAACATGCACACAAAAAAGGATTTTGAATTTGATTAATAAAAATAACCAAGGACTTAAAACACTAAGATTTAAATATTCCATTATAATTTCAGGTACTATTTTAAATTAGAACATATCTTTTTTCATACTACAGTAAAATTTTCTAAAATGAGCTCCTCATAAAAAACAGGTTTAAGAAATATTGTCTTCCATTATATTGTCTGAAAATAATATGGGAGTTCTAATATTAGTCAGTCCTCTTACTAATAGTGTTTTGATTCTATTTCAATCACAAATGATTCTATGACAAATGTATGGAATAGTTCTATATGAATTTTAATCAGTTTATTAAAATTCTAGCTTTGAAAGAAACTGGACTTCCCTCATACATTTCTTACCTTTCATAAAGATCCAGGAGCTTTTGGTAAACACCAGGTAAGTCATCCTTAGCATTTATGTGATTACATTTCTCATACAAGTTTGCCAACCCCTAAAAGAGGAAGTAGTCATGATTATTCTTTTTCCTAAAACATTTGCTGTTCTAACATTCATTTATTTTGCTAAATAATATGATAATCTATAAAGATTATTTATGAAAAAAGATTATTATAATTTACAAATGAAATGATATGTCTGGGATTTGCCTCTAAATATAAAAACTGGAGGTTGGAGCGCACAGGTAAAGTGAATATTGTTGAGTCTGCATGACAGGAATAAAGGGATTCGTTATACCATTCCCTTTTGTTTTGAAAATTCATTTCAAGTGTTTCACAATAATAAACACTTTTAATGGCTATTCTACAATCTTACCATCTAAAAGTACTATGTGACACTACTTTTTTAAAATTTCAGCATATAAACTATTTTATTGATATATCATTGACATATAAAACTGTATATTTTTAAAGTATACAACTTGATGTTTTGATATATGTATACATTGTGAAATGACCAACATAGTCAAGCTAACTAACTTAACCATTCTACAGTTACCACTGGTGGAGGGGGTGTCGAGAAAATTTAATTTTAAGATTCATGTGACACTGCCTTTATGATATGGTCAAAAAAAAATTAAGTAGTCTGTGAAAACTGTCATTTTTGCTTCAAAGAAAGATTAGCTATCCTAAACCACTCAGTATACTATAAAAGCAGCCATTTCTCTAAATGTGTTACCAGATATCCTCAAGTTCTTATTCAAATGAACCTGAGACAAATAGGTTCACACTTTCCAGAGCCTACTACATCCTATTAATCAGTCTCAAAGGCGTGATTGAGATACCAAAGTTATTAAATACGAAAAAGTTGGAGAATCTAAGCAAAATCATTAAGACCACTAAGTAAAAAAAAAAAAAAAGAATTTAACTTGCACTCAAAGATAGAAACATTAACATTTTTATATTATTTTATTTTTAGGAAACATTAAAAAACATCTTTTCTCAGTAAGCATAAAGAATAATATTGTGGATAAGTCTTTTACATGTGCATATAACTAAGGTAGAAATTGAGATTTGAGTGCTCACATTTAGAAATCATCCATTAAGCAGGACGTTAAATAGTGTTAAACAACAAACATCCTTTGCACCACTTTTTTTCTAAACTAACATTTAGGTTTAGAAAACCAGTAAATTTAAATTTTTCTTACATGGGGCAAATATAGGCCTAAATGCTTAGTTTAATGTTGTTATCTGTATTTTGAAAAATGCAAAAAAAAAAAAAAACCATTCCAATAATAGAGAAAAAAAACTTTTTTTCGACTTACCTGCCAAGCTAGTAATTGGTCTGGCTCTAATTCAGCAGCTTTTTTATAGGCACCCTGGGCCTGATCAGGTTGTTCTAGTTCAGCTGCAGCAACACCAATAAAAACCCAGGCATTATAGTTATTTTTCTCCTGTTTTAACACTGCCTGATTTTAAAAAAAAATTAAAAGAGCAGGTCATTAAATTTTGGAAGCAAATGAACTAACAATAACAGAAAGTCTACTTATGAGTCAGGAAATCTGTATCTACCACTAACAGGGCAACCTTCAGAATGCCATTTAGCCTATCTGCTTTCAGTTTCCTCAGGGAAAGAAAAAGTTGGACTGTATGAGTGACCATAATGGCTTTGAAATATGAGGATTTTTTTTTTTTAAGTTGCCCAAGTGATACTGATACCTCCACCAAATGCCTCCCTATGCTCTTTGAGAATACTAGGTATATAAAGAATAGTAACGACTTAATCATCCTGCCTGTCTCCATACTGCTACTGGTCAAATTCACAAAACTGTTCTCCATCTCATTTCACTTAACCCAATTCTCACATTTTCCTTTACCACGATAGTTTCCCTATATTAGACACATGGATTTTTCTTGAGATTACAGGCTAAGAAAGTAGACACCCCAATGTGACTATACCAAATATGTTCAAAATAAGTAGTGGCAATGAATGTTTAAACAACATCTGCCAACTGGAATAAAAATTATGTGTAGAGATACTGCTTTCAGAAATAACAACTACTTGCTAAGGTAAAATAAAATAGCTTGAAGCTGTTAGCAAATATGTTTTAGGGGAAGAAAAAACCAATAACTAAAATGAAATTAGCCTCTTAAGGTTTTACTTATTCTAGAGAAAATAAGAACATTTTCTTGAGTTGAGCCAGTCAGATTATTAGACTTAAGTGCATCCACATAACACTTCTAATAATCTGTCCTTAATATGCAGTACAAGCTCCATTCTATCTGTGAACACACTGATTACACAAATTCGGTCATTCTTGTCACCTAAGTCAGAGCAAAGGGAGCACCAGGGGGAAAGGCACTCAGGGCTCAGAGCACCTGCTCCAAGAATTAAATTTTCCAAAAGCCCAGCTGCTGAGAGGGCCTGCTGTAACCCTAAGACCAGTTTTCCCCAGTAGCTGCCATGACTCTAAGCTAGTTTTACCTACTATCTCTAGTACTAATGAGCTTTCTTTCCAAATAATACATAACATTTTTCTTTCCAATAAAATGGCCAACCTTCTCTTTGTTCTTCAGATATACAAAAGACCACTTAGCTTGTGTGTGTATGCCTCAAATTGCAATTCTTGCTTCCCAAAATAAAACATTAAATTTAGATATTCCTTTATTTATTTTGACTTCAACATAATAATGTTGCCTCCTAACAAAACACAACAATGATGTAACTACCAAAGTTAAGCTGTAAACACTGGGGCCTTATTAGTGCTTATGTTCCCAATACCAGGTACAATGGCTGGCACTTAACTGCTGAACAAAATGCCATACTCAACCAGCTATTAGTAAGTACCAACTGTCTGCCTGATGACCAGGTTTTCAGAATCTGAAATGGATGTTTACGAAAATAATTACCAACAATGTGGTGAAAGCAAGTATGAGACTGAAAGAACACAGAGAAAAAAGTACCTAACTCTGTACAAACTGGAGAAGGCTTCCCTGAAGGGATACTCATACCACGTGATAAAGCGCCATCACAGGCAGACAAAGTGATGATCAGACAAAACCACAGCAAAGGCAACATTCCTTTACTTAAAAATTCATTTAGTCTTAACCAAGATTCTGGGTTACTACACATTAGTAATCAGGCATTTATAACTGATTAGCTATCCATTTGCATTTTCTAATTGGGTCTCGCTAGTATAAATTTTGAACTATTAACTCATATCTGAATTTTGCAGAAAGTCTATGGAAAAAAGACAGCTACAGTGGTGCTATATATAATAACTGGAACAGACTCATGTGCATCAATTAGATAAACCTAGTGCTGAAGGAAACAGTCCCTCTTCTCTTCTTGTACTCCATCTACAACCTGTCCCCACTTGGAACACACTGCCCGCCTTCTTGTGTATCAGGATTAGTACTATCATGGCCTGCATCCCTGCTGGGCTCCATCAGTCACCACCAGAAACAGAAATCTCACAAGGGTATCCTTCACCTGTTTACTTCTTAGACTCTCATCCTCATATTGCCATGTATATGCCCCAGTCTTGCCCAATTCCCTCCCTACCACTCTCCTAAATTCTTCATTATGCCCTCTGGAACTCCCAATCCTGATCAGCCAAGTTCCCTCCATATTTTCAACCTTTCTTTTAACCACAAGTTCTGCCTCAGTGAAAACGTGGCTAATTCCCCTATAGATCCTAGAGGTTGCAGTTGGCTTCTTTCACATCTCACATGCCGTAGGCCTAGGAGGTAAGAAACAGCTTCTCCTTGCTCACACTGTCACCTACAGTCCTCTTCTGCTCCTTCATCCTTCAACAACCCTATTACCTTTGAAGCTCAACCTATACAACCACACTACTAAAAAGAGCCTTCTTGTTGCTACAATCTACCAACTTCCTAACTCCCCTTTCCTTCAGTGAAAATTCTGTATCCTTCTTTTCCACCTCAATGCCTGTATTCATTCTAACATTCACGTTGATGTCCCATTGAACACTGTGGCCTCTCAGTTACGTGTTCTCCACACTACTCACCCATCCAAAATCTAAATTTCCAGCATGGTACTATTCTACTCCTCTCCTACCATCCCAGTTCAATTACTGTAGTAGTCCCATGGTAGCAAATATTTAACCTTTGATTTCTCTAATTTTTTTTTTTACCTTAACCCCTTTTTCCATTGCCTATCAGCCCACTTCTCATTCCTCATTCCTTCTCACCCAGCTCAGACTCCAGGACTCATCACTGCCCTCACTCCCTTGTCATGACATCCTCAACTCCTTTGCATGTCTTTCCTCTCATCTTTCTCTCCATCCATAGTTGAACCCCATCATTCCCATCTCCAAACCTGAGAAGCTAAATACGAAGAGAGAAAACTAAAACGGAGTTCACCAATTTCGCTTTAATAGCCTGAAACTTCAAATGGGCAATCACTAGGGCCAGCTAATCTTTCCAATCCGTACTAGCTAGTTTGTTTTTCCACCAGGGGGAAAAAAAAGAAAGAAAGAAAGAAAGAAAGAAACTATTTCATATTTTCTTTTATCTCAAACCTCCTAACCAAATCTTCTCCCAGTCTCATCTTATAATGCACCAAGAAAATAGAAGCCATTAGAGAAGAAAGCTCTTCCCACCACCAAATCTGCAAGCCCAACACTGTATGGATCGGCACCTATATTCTCTCCTGCTAAGATGGAAAAAGGGTTAAAGGGCCCCCTCAGGCTCTGGATCCCATTGTCTCTCTCACCTACTGATGACTTCACTCCTACTACTACTGCCCTCTGTCTCTTCCCCAAGATCAATTTCTTCCTCTAAATAGAAACATTGCCATCAGCATAAAAATGAGCTTTATAATCTTGATCCTCTCACCCACAAACCAAACTGAATTAGAACACTAACATGTCATTAAACAATGAAAACTTTAAGATACAGTAGCATTCCATGATACAACTATCAAAAGACATTTATAGGATATTCAGGTTTTAAGAACTTGGCTTTGATAAGTTACCAATACAGAGAAAATTAAGTTTGGCAGTGGTAGTTTATCCTGCTAATTGGGTGTTAAAAGTCCAGCCATTCTAATGGTTCTACTAAATGGCCTTACCACTTTTGTTGTATTTGGACAGTAAATAATTCACATATTACAAATCAACAATGTTTATGAATGGGTAACATACTTTCATTGTGGAAGAAAAAAATAAGGTTACCTTACAATGTTTCAAAGCTTCTTTGTATTCTTTGTTTCTGATTGCATCTCTAGCACTTTTTAGAGCAGTCTTCACTTCCTTGCTGGACATTCTGTCAAGGCAGAAAGCCTGAGTGAATCTACAGTCATATCTACCCAACCGTAAAGGTTCCAACAAACTTAGCCATCTGAAAAGGGAACCTGGAAAGGAAAAGACTCCTTCCATCTGGAACAGTCTTCCCTCTAACATATACACAGTTTATTCCCTAACCTCTTCAAATTTGTACTCAAAGTCACTTCCTCACCTCAGTGAAACCTTCCCTCCACATGCTATTTAACATTTTAATCTTGCCATCCCCCTACTCTCAACAACCCAGTATTTCCTGAACCCCCTCCATAGCTTTATTTTTCTTCAAAGCATTTGTCACATGTAATATACTATAAATTCTACTTATTTATCCTATTTATTTTCTGTGTCCCAACCCACAAGAATGTAAGTTCCATGTAGGCAAGAATTTGTTTTCACTGCCCCATCCCCAGGACCTAGTATCTTACAAATTATAGATGATCAATTAATAAGTGTTGAAATTGAGTTACATTTGATTTACATTCATTCTCCATATATTTTGGCTAAAATGCAAATGATCTTGTTGATCAGGACTCCAAACACATACTAATCTCAATCCAACTCTATTCTAAGCAAGATCCAGTAGAATAAGCTCAAGTCACAGATAAAACACTAACACAAATAATTTCAGTGACTGTGATATGAAAGTTTAAGAAAGCATTGTTTTAATGCTAGTGGCTGTGATATATATGAATCAGGATATTAACTTTTTTCACAATAAGGACACTGTAGGATTATTACCTGTACTTTCGCTAAAGAAAAACAATATTTAAACTTGAATGGAAGCAATGGATAATACAAAAGGATAATTGGATAATACCAATTTCAGCCATAAAAATATATTTTAATTAGTAACAAAGTATTTCTTCATTTAATTTAAAGATACATTAATTTTAAATAAATTGGTATATTTTAAGATTTCACGACTTATTCTGGCTTACCTGCAAACAAGTCAAATTCAATCATACTGAACATGATTGAAAAAAATAAACATTTGTATTTTCTGTCAGCTCCTCTAATCTCATAGAAAGGTAAAACAAAGTTGTGGTAAATATTAAGTACTTATTGACTCTAGATGTTCAAGGGAGCAAAATATACCAAAAAGATGAATCACTGACATGGTACACTGACAGTCCTTTATATCCAAAGAAGCAGCTAACACAGAAATATGAGACCAAAGGAGTCTGAGAAATGAGATACATTTTTAAAATCTTTTTGGCTTAAAAAATGTTGGCATTCAAAATAATAGAAAAATTAAGATATCATAAAATCACTTTATCTACAACTAGAAGCAGATTCCCTAAATAAGCAGATAAGTAACTTTTTCTGCCTACTTACAATAATTATATAATTTAAAGCACATTTCATATGTTCTTGCTTTAGAAACTACTACCTTATCTGAAATTATGTTGATATATATTTATAGGCGAGAACTTCAGAACAATTTTTTTGTAGTTTGCAAACCTTGATTGGAGTTAGATAATAAATTTCAACGCTGATTTCACAATTAATTTTCTCAAATCAGTTTCCTTTAGTTAAAAAAAAACCCTGCAGACTATAAAGAAGAAAACATCAAGGATGATGACAACTGATCTAGATCAATAAAAAGAGACAAAAACAGACACTCGAGTAAAAAAATCAAAACATTTCCAAGTTAAAAAGGAAAAAAAAAGTTTCAAATTAAAAACAAACAGAAGAGCACAACCATTACATAAGGAGGAAGTTCACCATCTCTTTTATCACCCAACATTTAAGAGAGCATGTATACAAATAAGGCAGAACCAGCCCTACTAAACTACATGCAGCCCCCAAGTTATTTGCTGTGCATGACATAAAAAAAAAATATATAATCTAAATCAAGAGAAAGACTTAAGACATATGATTCACTCAATCATCAAATGCTAACCTAAGAGTAATGAGTGGAAGTGCAATAGGAATTCAGAGAAGGAAAGGTGTATGGTGTGATGTAATTAATGGCTACTATTAATAGAAGATGGCAAGACTTAATGGAAGGAAGAAGGAAAATTGCTCTACTCAGAGGCAAATGCATTAGCAAAGTGAGAGAAGTAGGAACGAGTTGTGGGAAGTATAGGTAACAGAGAGAAAACCAGCCTGAATAGATCAGAAGGGGCCTATTAAAGAACAGAAGAAAATCAGGTTGGGTAGGTAAAATAGAGCCTCAGATTACTGATCCTGAAAGTCAAACAGACAAGTTTGGACTTAAATACAGCAGCAAATAGGAAGCCATTAGGAATTTTTAAGTTGGTGTTTTTAACGACCACTATATAGAAACAAACACCATTTTTTTCTTGGTAACCAACTCTAATATTAAATATCCTTCAGTATGTGTATGTCTCCATATGTAATTACAATTCTTCATGCTACAATGGAATCCTCTATTCTTCTCTTTCAATTTCTTCTTCATTTGATGCAACATTTAGCATAATAAGCTAGCAATGAGGTCCTCTCTCACTCATGCATATATACATATATATGTACGTAAGTTTCAGAAGGTTAATTTTTAAAAAGACAAAATAATCGGTCCCTTTTAAACACTGAAAACTTCTAATTGGCTTTTTTTTTTTTTTTTTTTTTTGCGGGGAAAGGTCCATTCACCAATTTTCTAAACAAACCCTTACTGAGATCCAACCATCTACTAGGTACCACTCAAACCCATTTTCCTTCCAAGAGTAAAAACTTACTATCCAAATAATTCCATGTAACCCCATACTCCTCTATTTTGGATATTTCCCTTGATTGTAAGGATTTCTAACACTTCAAAGAAACATCTAACTCTCTTGCAAGAGAGAGACGTCTTTAATATTCTTCCACACAACAACTCCCTATCAATTCTTTCCTCTTATACCTCTCCTCCCACTTTTCTCCTCAATCTCAACTGGCTTTTTTTAAATAAGAGCATTCATTTTGTACATTTTCACTCAAGTGTTTCTACTACCAACCCAAAATATTTTTATCCAACATAACTCAAGCATAAAAAGTTGAAACAATTGCACTTAAAAAGGATTAGAAAGTGACAGCCATGCCATAAAGGCAATGATATTCCTCAAAGACAACATATATAGGTAAGTGAACTGATATGTCCTACTCCAGCTGAGGCTATGAAACCTTAAATAATATTCCAATATGCTCATACAAAGATTCCACAAAGCTAAAACAACAATAATAAATAGTAATGATAATGACAATGGAAGCTAATTACAGAAAAGAATAAAATACCTTTAAATCTAATAACAAAAGGTATTTTGTGATGACCCATAGTCTGACATTTAAAAAAAAAAAAGACGCCATTATCTCTTTCTTCTGAAAGGAACAAGTAAAAGCAATCATTAAGTAAAAATAGATTCCAATTTATTATTTAGCATTCTAGACACTTTCCTTTTACCTATTATTACCACCTCTATATTCTTCCTGAATTCAATTTCAGATTGTTCCTTAACCGTTTTCCATTTAAATTAAATAAGAACAACTATGAGAAAGTCATATAAAAAGGATGACACCCACAACCCAAAACCTTCTGAACTTTTTAATGCATCAGATTTAATTTTCATAATTTATAATTTAAAAGATGAGAAATAATTATGTACAATTTTTAGTATTTTTTATATTTCCCAGAGAGGACACTAATCTTAATCTCCAAATTTCTGAATTGGTCTAAACTATATTCCTAGGGCTTCAGATGATAAAAGGAAACTTCTATAAGAGATCAGAAGGATTTTGAAAAACCATTTCAGAAACCCAAAATACACTGATGTCAACATAAAAAAAAAATAGAGCCAAAAAAGAATATCTACTATTTCTGTGCCATTTTTGCTTTGAATCAAGGACATCTACAGACAACTAAGGGTATTTATTTACACCCAATTTGCAGCCTAATTATATTAAAATAGAACTTTGTTCTAAGGAACATAAGGAGTATAATTATAGTTTATAATCTAATGAAAACAGAGAAAAAAATTTTAATGTTAATAATGCATTTAAATAGTCATTTAAAATAGTAACACAACTAACTACATCTACAAATTCCAAGGATATTTTGATAGCATCCCTGAAGTGGCTTCTGTCAAACAAAAAATAATCTAGAATGCTCCCTGGAGAGAATGGGGGCGCTTTTGAAAAGTTGAATAAAGTGAAAAAAAAAAAAACATGCTAGGAGGTAAACAATGTAGGCAAGGTAGGTAGGGATGAACAAGGAACGAGAAGTTCACTAAACCAAAACACTTGTTAATGATCTACCTAAATAGAAGTGTCAGTTCAACAGTAAAAACTCTTACTGGTAAGAATAGAAAGTCTGGTAATCCAAACAATGTTTTAGAAAGTAAGATAAAAGTTAAAAAAGAAAAGGTACAAACCTATTTCACTGGCTTCTTGAGCCCTAGTAACACTTGGCTGCCCTCCTCACCCAATCTAGTTTTAATTTATTATTCAGTCACTTCAACTCTGTGCTTACAAAACACCCTAGATCCTGTCAGCCCCTTCACTCTGTCACATCCAACCACCAAGGCTTACCCTAGTTGAGAGTGAGCTTAGGAGATCAAATGGATCTAGGATCAAAGCCATTAGACCTTGGGCACCTGACTTCATTTCACCAAGCCCATTTCCTCACTGGTAAAGTAAGAATTACATCACTTACCTGATACATACATAGATGGAGTGCTTGGACATAATCTACACTAATAATCTCCTACCTACTGTTATTCTCTCAATAAACTTCACTATTTGCCATTCTTAAAATGGCTAGTGCGATAACTCAGTGGTTATTATAAACTGTCTCTACACATTCAAAATCTTCAACCCTCTCTGCAACCTACTCCTTCCTTGCTCTCATGAAGTAAACTTCTTACCAATACAAATGGCCCCTGACTTACAAATGGTTCAACTTACAATTTTTTGACTTTACGATGGGCTTATCAGAGTACTAAATGCATTTTGACTTACGATATTTTCAAGTTAAAATGGGTTTATTGGGGTGTAACTCCATCATAAGTCAAGAAGCATCTGTATTCCTCAAAAGACAGCTATCATCAAACATGAGTATCCTCTTCAAATTAGTTACTACACTACATGAATACTAGAGTATAGCCTACAAAAGGGATCACTCCCTCCTCCAAACCACTTACTAACTGAGCTACTCAACTGAAACATAACAAAAATTATTTTCATTATCCTCTATAGACACAGCCTGTCTCCTAATTCAATAAATTCTTAGATGCAGGTCTTAAATTTTCAGAGCTTCTTACATACCCAACACTTACTGAATAATACATATTCAATAAATAGCTAATGATCTTCCCGCTTCTACAGCTTACCAGTGTTAACAAAAAAAAAAAATGAATGACAGACAGAAGTGTCTCAATCAGTAGAGGTTTATTGAGCCATACTTTGAGAACATGCCTGGGAAAAACAAGACATCGAAGCATCTGTCACCCACATTTTCCAAAGAGGGCTTTGAGAACTCAGTATTCTAGGGCAGAACATGCAGGAGGGAAAAATGGGGGGAAGGAAGTAGGCAGTGAGGCAAAGGGTTACATTCTCCTGAGGCTCTAATTAGAGCTCAATAAATCTAACTTCTACATAAGATAAGGTAAACATCTGAAAAGAGGGAGAAGAGAGTCAATTATGCAACCCTGTCAGGGTAGGTGGAAGAGTAATTGATCTCATCTTGTCCTGGTTCGGTACCTGGGAAGATAAGCTTGCAATCGACATTTTCAGTGTGAGATTTAACAGAACTTAATTTCAGGAGTTAAATATAGGTTTCAGACCCAAGATTACAATTGGCATGTGTTTGTTTTATAAGATAATATGTATCTTGAAAGATTTAGGAGCCTGCAAGGAATTTCCTTGTGAGCAATTTGGGAAGGAGGCCATCTGAAGAGGTATATGGCCTTTTGTCGTTGTGGGAACCTAGCTTATGTGTAAGACCTAACATTGTGAAATTACAAACTATCTGTTTAGGGGAAAAGAATGGCAGTTGGTGCATGACTCACTTCCCAGGCTTAACCTTCCCCTTGTCATAGTGAGTTTGGGGGCCTAAAGAGTTTTATTTTCTTTTACACCATCAAAAGGCTTGTTAATGTTTTGATACTAGTTTACATTACTTTTTTTAATCACTCCTCCCAGTCTTCTACCTGTACATCTTTGCTTCTCCCATTAACCCTGTCTACCCTCGCTTCTGTCTACTCATGTGTTACACATACTTCAAGGCCAAACTGTTAAGCATATAGCCTTCCCAGACCAATCTCACACTAGTCTGAATTTATAGCATTTATTATCTATACTAACACTTCCAAAAAATGTATTCCAAGAAACATTAACAAGCTTAATGGTGTTAATGAGTGGCCTAGTAAGTTTGTGAATATTATAGGCTGTATCTCTCAGCCTTTCAAAATCACAAAGTAAAGTATCTTTTTAAAGCCTCTGAGAATTCCTATAATGAAGACCCAAAGTTAATTTAACCCAGCAATTCTAAAACTTCTGTCATGATGGAACATTTATTTCAGTGAAAACCAATTAACATTTGGAAGTACACAAGCATTCTCCAAAGTAAAATTTGGGATATTATAGTTTTTGTTTTTTGATTACTTAGCATTAACTATACTTTTTGATACCTTTTACGCTGCTATTAAACTTACAGATGTTTATGTCTGCTTGTGTGTCTCCAAAAACTAGACTGGAGGTTTCTTGGGAGCAGAGACTATTTCTAGTTCCTTCTTTTCTTCCCTACAGTGTCTGGTACAATGCAGATGCGAGGACAATACTAAATTTATTCCACACCGTCACAAGCTGCACACTTAGTCTCCTTTTCTTAAGGCAGAATATGGTGTTGCAGGTATTCTGGACATTAAAAGAACTACAGAGAATCAAAACCTAGATCAAGACTCTGTTATTAAAGATCTTTCTGAACCACAGAGTATTTCACTCAAGCAACCAATCGCTAACTTAAAAATCTGTAACTGATGACTTAAACATACATGTTTGTAATGGAGCCTTTTAAGGGCAGAGTTATGTCCCCCAAAAATTCATATATTGAAACCCTAACCCCTCAGAATGTGACAGTATTTGGAGACAGGACATTTAAAGAGGTAATGAAGGTTAAATGAGGTAATATGGGTAGGCCCATCCAATCTGTTGACCTTAAAAGAAGAAACCTGAGCACACCCACAAACATAAGGGATGCATATGCCTAAAGGAAAGACCATATAAGGTCCTAGAGAAAAGGTGGCCAAATGCAAGCCAAGGAGAGAGAGGCCTCCAAAAAAATCAAAGATCTTGGCTTTCCAGCCTCCAGAATTATGAGAAAATAAATTTCTGTTGCTTAAACCACCCAGTCTGTGGTATTTTGTTATGGCAGCCCTTGCAGACTAACAGAGATGCCCTACCTTCGCTGTAACACAGACACATGCATGTGCACACAGAAAAGTACCTTTTCTGAGAGTATAAGTTACTGATCAGCAAAAATGTTGTATGTTCACAAAAGAGTAATCAAAACAATGAAGAAACCTGAAATTACACGAGAACTAGCTGAAGAAACTGGGAACTGGAAAAAAAAAAATCAATGGTGGAGAGGGAGTGTGGGGAAGGACTGTTAAAAGGGAGAGATTATCCATGTAAAAGTGAAGAAAAATGAACTAATGTATGGTTAAAAATAGAGGAATTTCAACTTAAAATAGGAACTTTTAATAATTAGACCTATGTAAATGTGGGATGAGGTACTCAATGGAAGTGTTTCCCATCACTGGAGATGAAAAAGCACAGGCTGGACAATCCCCTTAGCAGGAATGTTTTAGGATAAACTGAATGTCAGATGGGAAGTAGGACTAGAAGCCTCTTAGACTCTTCCAGCACAATGTCTCTAAGGCTCTAAAATATCTGTCTTGCTCCAGCCCACTGCAGCACCTACTCCTATTGACACTGCCAAGGGGAGAAAGAAGAAAAAGATGTATTCTTGTAATCCTGTCATCATCTCTGATGTTATGTCCTGTGGAAACAAGGCCGTAGAGAGTAAGTACAGTTTACGGAATCAGCCACAAAGTTAAATATAACTTTTATGGATTTAAACGTCAGTCAATATTGTCTCTATGGTAGAAATATGTCCTATATTCCAAATTAACTCAAAATCAATACTTGTATCACCTTCCATGCTGTATTATTTCATGTGTGCTAGGTTTTGCTTCCCTGAAATCTAATCTCATGTAAACCGAGACTACTGTTTAGGTTTGTTTTGCTTTGTTTTTTTTTGAGACAGACTTTTGCTCTTGTCACCCAGGCTGGAGTGCAATGGCGTGATCTTGGTTCACTGCAACCGCCACCTCCTGGGTTCAAGCAATTCGCCTCCCTCAGCCTCCCTAGTAGCTGGGATTACAGGCGCCTCCCACCACGCCCAGCTACTTTTTGTATTTTTATAGAGACGGAGTTTCACCATGTTGGCCAGACTGGTCTCGAACTCCTGACTTTAGGTGAACCATCTACCTAAGCCTCCCAAAGTGCTGGGATTATAGGCACGAGTCACCGTGCCTGGCTCTGTTTATTTTGCATGCTCCTGCAGATCTTTATCACGCTGCTTGAGTAACAATTCCGCTATACTAACAAACTCAGTAGACTGTCACGAAATTTAGTAATTAACTGCAGACAGAGCATTTAGTTACAGCAGACTGCTGAATTTCCAGTCGTGCTCATACCGGTTCCCTGTGTAAACTCAGGTGAGTCATTTAGCCTCTCCAAACCTGTTTTCCTACCTGCAATATGGTGAAAGTGAGGATTATGAAAAATATTCTATATAAAAGTACCTGGCATGCAGATGCTCAGTAAATTCTTAGTATTAGGCTCAGCACCTAATTGCCATGTATTAAATAAATAAATCTGTTCCTTATTACAATTATCTTATGCAAAAAAACTGCCAGATATTAGTATTCAGTTGACTTGTTAAGTACTATAACTTCTCTTTTTACTGTCAAAATATTAAAACTACTACTGTGATGTGCAAATTATATGCCTGAAACTACGATACTGAAATTGGAATCTGGCTTTGAGACAGAAATCTGCTTCTTCCAGAAATCTCCAAAGGAATTCAACAGTCAGAAGAGATCGGTTTTTATTCTGCAGCAAAACAATGGTATTCTGAACCTACGTCAACTAACTGAACACGTCGCACAGCCCAACATTTACCCCTCCTGTTTCGTTTCTCTCGTTTGCTCTCTGAAGACAAGGAGCAGCTATGCTTTTCCCTGCCGATAGCCTGAAACTTCTTATTAGGCCCCGCTCCTCACTCCATGAGAGCACAGTAAATCCTGACTGCACCAGATGAGAGCAACATTAAGATAAGACAGGCTACAGACTTCCTTGGGGAAGGTATTCGAGGGGCTCTAAGGTATCCACGGCGGACTTGAGGCGGTCCACCCAGAGGCCCCACAAGGAACCGCCCTATTCAACTTAAGTGACAGCCACGCCGCCACCTCATCACCGCCCAGTTCACGCTCTCGCCCAACACTCAGCCACGCTTGCGCGGCCCAAAACGAACCGCCCCAGCCCCGATTCTTTCTTTCTCTAAGTACCATTTCAATCGCCTTTAGGCTCCCTTGTGCAAAAGCGACAGAGACCCGAACCCACCTGGTACAGATGGTACTCTTCTACAAACGCCGGGTCTGGAGTGAGAGCGCATGCGCCTTTCCCAGGCATCGTTCACGTGACTGGAAGTGGCCGGGTTCTGATTTGCTCGGTATTTGATGAAAAGGTCTTAACGTGGGTAAAAGCTAGGCTTTCTCTGTTGCACATGTGCCTGCTCTCAGCCTGATGGGAGTTGTAGTTCTGAAGGTGAAGATCGGCATTACTATCAGGAAACCAAACTGCAAGCTTTGGGAGTTGTTAGCTGTCCCCGCCCTGCTCTCCTCTGCAGAGAACGCCAGAGGGAGGCGGCAGGACCAGCGTCAGGCTCTCAGAACCGCTACCCGTGATGCTACTGCTATGGGTGTCGGTGGTCGCAGCCTCGGCGCTGGGGGCACCGGCCCCCGGAGCAGGGGAGCAGAGGCGTCGAGCAGCCAAAGCCCCCAACGTGGTACTGGTCGTGAGCGACTCCTTTGTAAGTACTGCGAGGCAGGGGAGGGACGCCCCGCCTCCTATGCTGCAGGCTTTGTGGAGCAGAACCTGAGACATTTTCAAACACCTTTTACCCTGATGCAAAGAAGGAATACATTTTATGTGAGGCCCCGTGTACTCACACATACACCACATACCTATGCAAGCGTATAAAACAATAGTAAGTGAAACACTGAAAACATCTTTGTAAATCTTTTCTAATACTGACATATATTTTAGAAAGAGAAAAATAAATTATTTTACCACTACTAATGAACTTTGTAGTCCATACCCCCTTTTGGTTTAAGTGTGTGGTAAAATAACATTCTGCATCTCCATAAAAGCGTGTTAGCTTTCCAAAAGTCACTTCCCAGTTCACTTCAAGATTGCAGGAATTCATGTTTGGGTGAGAAGTGAAGAAAGTTTATTACCCAGGTTTGTGATAATCCTGTTAGTGCTGATTTAAATGGAATCGTTAATATAACTTGATCCACTCCCCCGTATTCCAGAGAAATTGTGTGTGTGTGTGTATGTGTTGGTAATGTGGCTGAATCCCAAACTTAAACAGTTTTTGAAACTTTTCCAAGCCAAAGGTGCTACTGTCAACCTTACCTGCTGCTTTTAGTATGATCGATGTTTTCAAAAGTGCTGCTTAGTCAATTGTTTGGTTATTAATTGTAATATTAGTTTATTATCACTTGATGTTACTGTGGTCACATAGATGTTGGTGTTAAGCATATCTGGTACTAAAGAGTGTTTGTAATCATTATGTTGTATTTCCTTTCGTATAGATAGATCAACCCCTGATTATTAAAATTACATAGTCTAGATGTGCTCATCGGAGTTTTTGAAAATAATACTTAAAGTTATCTTTGTGATTTAAACTTAGAGCATGGGCAGTACTGGAAATTGACTAGATGACATTTTATTACCAAGTGCTCTTGTAATCAAATATAAAGGAAGCAGGATTGTGCAGAGGAGAAGCAGAATTTTGTTGCTATCTTATGAATGACAGTTCTCAAACTAAGATGGTGCTTCAGAGCTGCTTTCCAATTGGAGGAAGGGGAACAGACTTTTCTACCTGCATGTTGGATGGCCGCTGGTTGTGGGCTGCTCCTAGAATGGGGCATGATGTTGGACAAGGCAGCTGTCTTCAGCAGAGGCAATTGTCCATTCCTAAAAGGGAATCACATGTTGTGTGAAACTTCCATAGATAACAGAGATTTAGGTTTGTTATTTTTTTAGTATTGTATGAATGCATAAATTTTTCTATATTTGTGCTTAAATTTTTTGTATTTGCATACTAATTAATATTCAAACTGCCCTATCTTTGGCCATTGGAAACACCTTCAGGTTGTTCTGAGTCCTTTTGACCCATTCCCATTAGTATTTGACAGCTCACTTTAACAGAGTTCCATGTCCACAATGCATACTTCCTGTCCCACCTTGTATTTAGAGACCACAATCTGAGTGTTAGGGTTTTCATTGTATCCTGACCTTTCCAGTGGACAAATCTAGAAAGCACATATATTTTAGAAAGAGAAAAATAAATTGTGAGAGCATACTGATACTTTCCGTTTAAATTTAAGATTATGAGTTTACTCTTTGATTTTTATACTTGTATCTTTTTTTGTCTTATGCCAAATATTTTGGTCTAAATACATTAATACAATTACTTATTTGCTGTATCCAAACATATAATATGTATATATCAATGTGTTTGAAAATAAGACAGTAATATCACTAGAAATAATGATAGTTCTGAGTGCAGCTTACAGTGTCTTTGAAGTTTTTGCTGTAGGTATATTCAACTATATAGTAAAAATATTGGTCTTTAAGCTTAAAATAATTCCTCTCTCCATGATTATACCAGTTGATTGTTATTAGATTATTACTTAGATTATATACAGTTAGATTCTTGGCACTGTGATTTATCATTTCTAAAACTCTACAAGCTGATAGAGTTGATAGGGCAGTTGAGCTGATAATAATTGTGGGAAGAAAATAGCACATTGGTTTTACTTTCAGAATAGCAACACAAGAAGCTTTGCAGACCAACTCCCAAGAAAATAACCAAAATAAATGAAAACTCTTTTTTAAACTATAAATAAAAACTATTAAATATTTGAAACATTTAAAATGTCTGGAAATTGTCCTAAGGGCATACACCAAAAGAAGAAACATTTATTCAAGAAAATCTACTAAAACTTGGTAAGAATGCCAAGAAGTTTGTGGCAGTGGACCGTGGCTTTTACAGAGGTTTCACTCAGGTGGGTATGGCCAAGAAGATAGGACTCCTTCTCCCCTCAGCTCCCAGTCACCGGTTATCATATCTCACCAGATGGGACAGGCTGTGAGGATTTCTCATCTTCTCCGAATCCAAGTTGGAGAGGTTAAATTCCTAGTAAACACAGCTGAGAAGTTGAGGGCTCCCTTACTTCAGTCAGCCCCCACTTACAGGACAGAGGCTTTATGCCAGGTGCAGAAGGCTGAGAATACTAGGACCCTAATTGCCATGGCCCTAGCTCTCTAGTAGGACAGAGGTTCCATACCAGGAGCAACAAGCTGAGAAAACCAAACAAGCTTCTGCAAAGCAAGCAGAATGGAGGAATAAGAATTAGAGCAGAAATTAAGGAAAGAGAGGATGGAAAAATAGTAGAGAAAATCAATGAGGCCAAAAATTGGTTCTTAGAAAAAATCAACAAAATTGACAAACCTTAGCTATATCAACCAGGAAAGAAGACAAAAGAGCTAGATTACTAAAATCATGAAAGAGAATGGGTACATTACCTTAAGAAATAAAATAATTACAAGGGAATACTTACATAAAACAACTATATGTCAACAAATTAGGTAACTTAAATGAAATTGACAGATTGCTAGGAAGGCACAAACTACTGAAACTGAATCTAGAAGAAATAGATAATCTGAATAGACCTATAAGAAGTAAAGAGAGTGAATGGGAAATTTTAAAACTACCAATAAAGAAAACCACAGACCCAAAAGGTTTCACTGATATATTCTACCAAATACTTAAAGATGAATTAGTACTAATTCTTCATCTACTCTTCCAAAAATTAGGAGAGAACACTTCCAAACTATAAGATCAGTTCAGCCGACTGCAGTGGCTCACACCTGTAATCTCAGCACTTTGGGAAGCCAAGGCAGGCAGATCACCTGAGGTCAGGAGTTTGAGACCAGCCTGGCCAACATGGTGAAACCCTGTCTCTACTAAAAATACAAAAATTAGCCAGGCGTGGTGACAGGCACCTGTAATCCCAGCTACTCGGAAGCCTGAGGCAGGGAGAATTGCTTGAACTTGGGAGGCGGAGGTTGCAGTGAGCCGAGGCATGCCATTGCACTCCAGCCTGGGTGACAGAGCGAGACCCCCATCTCAAAAAGAGAAAAAAAAAAACAGTTCCAAACCCAGGCAAATACATCATAAGGAAAGAAACCCACAGACCAGTATCCCTTAGGAATATAAGAGCAAAGATCTTCAACAAAATGAATTTGGCCCTCCATACTCATAGGTTCTGAATCCACAGATTCCACCAATCTCATATTTTTTAAAAAAAATATTGTTATTTATGGGATGTTGAACTCACAGAACTTGACTTTTCCTATCCATGAGTTCCACAGGCCTGGCTTTGGGACTTGAGCTCACAAAGATTTGGTATCCTTGAGATGTCCTAGAAACAATCTCCTGCAGATACCAAGGTACAAATGTACTAGCAAACCAAATTCACTATTATGGAAGAAGGATTATTCACCATTGCCAAGTAGGATTTATCCCCAGAATGTACAGTGAATTAAATACCTAAAAATCAATTAATGTAATACATCATGTTGACTGAATAACGGACAAAACCCATGTGGTCATCTCAATAGATGCAGAAAAAGCATTTGACAAGATTTAACAATCCTTATGCATTCAATTGACTAGAAATAGAAGGGAACTAAAAGACATCTACAAAAAAAGCCAGAGCTTTACACTGAATGGTTAAAAAAAAAAGTTTTCTGACTAAGATCAAGAAGAAGACAAGGATGTGTGTTCTCACCACTACTATTCAGCATCATACTAGGGTTTCTAGCCAGAGAATTAGACAAAAGATTAAATAAAAGGCATCCATATTGCAGAGGAAGAAGTAAACGTATCTATACTTGCAGTAATTTTGTATGTAGGATCTACAGATCCACTATAAAACTGTTGAACTAATAAATTAGTAAGGCTGTAGGATATAAGATCAGTATACAAAAGTAAATTACATTTTATGCACTTAATTGACTAATTCACTTACAGTCAAATTAAGGAAACAGTTCCATTTAAAGTAACATCAGGATGGATGAAATACATAAAGTAAATCTAATCAAAGAAATGTAGTTCTTATACTCTGAAAACTACAAAACATTGTTGAAAGAAATTAAAGAACATTTAAATAAATGAACAGACATCCCCTTTTCATGAATCGGAAGATTTAATATTGTTAATGTAGCAGTACTCACCAAATTGACCTATAGATTCAATTCAGTGCCTATAAAAATCCCTAGGACTTTTTTTTTTTGCAGAGATAGAAAAACTCATCCTAAAATTCATATGGAAATTTAAGGGACCCAGAATAGCCAAAATAAATCTTGAAATAAAAAGAACAAAGTTGGAAGACTTACACCTCCCAATTTTAAATCTTACATCATAACTACACCAATCAATGCAGTATGTTACTGTCCTAAGGATAGTTGACATACAGATCAATGGAATAGAATCGAAAGTCCAGAAATAAACTCTTATGTTTATAGCAAATTGATTTTTCAACAAGGGTTCCAGGTGCCAAGACCACTTAATAGGGAAAGAATGATCTTTTAAACAAATGGTGCTGGAACAAACAATATGAATGAAGCTGGACCCCGCCTTGCACCATATTTAAAAAAAAAAGTTAAATGAATTGATTGATTAATCAAATGTAAAAGCTAAAACTATAAAACTCTTACAAGAAAACATGGGTGTAAATCTTTGTGATTATAGATTAGGCAATTAAAAGATGGGCAAAGATCTTAATAGACATTTTTCATAGAAGATATGCAGATGACCAATAAGTACATGAAAAGATGCTCAACATCATTAATAATTAGGGAAATGTAAATAAACCACAGTGAGACACCAGTTACACCCGCTGGAATGGTTACAATGAAAAAGACAATAGCTAGAGTTGGCAACAATGTGGAGGAATTACAGCCCATATATTGCTGGTAGGAATGTAAGATCTTGCTGCCACTGGAAAACAGTTTGGCAGTTTCTCAAATGGTTAACCGTAGAGTTGCAGTATACTCCAGCAACTTTGCTCCTAGGTGTATATCCAAGGGAAATGAAAATATAAGTCGACACAAAAACTTGTACATGAATGTTCATAGCATTATAATATTCATTATACATAATGGCCAAAAAGTATAAACAACCCAAATGCCCATCAACTAACAAATGGACAAATAAAATTTGGTAATATTATTCAACAATAAAAAAGAAATATGATACTACAATGTGGGTGAAACCTAGAAAGATTATGTTAAGTGAAAGAAGCTAATCACAAAGGACCACAGATTGTATAAGTCTATTCATGTGAAATGTCCAGAGAAGGCAAATATGTAAGGCCAGAAAGTAGATTAGTGGTTGCCTAAGCGTCTGGCAAATAGAGAGCAATGGCTAAGGAGTGCAGAATGTCTTTTGGGGATGATGAGAACATTCTAAAATCGACTGTGGGTAATGGTTGCATAACTTTCTGAATATACTAAAAACGACTGGATTGCACACTTTAAATGATGAGCTGTTTAGTGTGTGAATTATATCTTAATAAACCCCTTTTTTAAAAAATAGAAAACAGGCCATGCGTAGTGACTCACACCTGTAATCCAAGCACTTTGGGAGGCCAAGGCGAGCAGATCACCTGAGGTCAGAAGTTCGAGACCAGTCTGGCCAACATGGAGAAACCCCAACTCTACTAAAAATACAAAGTTAGCCAGGTGTGGTGGCACATGCCTATAATCCCAGCTACTCAGAAGGCTGAGGCAGGGGAATCACTTAACCCTGGGAGGCGGAGGTTGCAGTGAGCTGAGATCGCACCATTGCACTCCAGCCTGGGCAACAAGAGCAAAACTCCATCTCAAAAAAAAAAAAAAAAAAAAAAAAGAAAGAAAGAAAGAATATAAAAATTAACCAGGCATGGTGGTGTCCCAGATACTCAGGAGGCTGAGGCAGGAGAATCACTTGAACCTAGGAGGTGGAGGTTGCAGTGAACTGAGATTGGGCCACTGCACTGTAGCCTTGGCGACAAGGTGAGATTCTGCTTCAAAAAAAAAAAGATTAATTAAATAAATAAAAAATAGAAAACAAGCATCTCTGCCTGGGTGTTAAAGGACATAGGCATCTTCTCCATCCCCACTCCTACTCCTACCTCTACTCCCTGCCACTGCACCTGTATCAGTTTTAGTTTTGGTGAGGTTTCAGGAGTGGCGGGGGAGAGTAAGTACACGAATGTATGCTACAGAATCTAGTGAGAGTCTCATTCAGTCTGATGGACAGATCTGGGAAGAACACTATAAGCAGTCTTGCCATGCTAACATGGCAAATTAAAGTTATTGTTACATTCTTTCATTAGGATGATGCATCCAATCTAAACTTCTCTGATTCTGCTTGGCCCATAATGATGAGGAACTGAGTACAAGCCATAGTTCAGAAGGAGCAATCAAAATCACAAAATCGTATCTACCTAAAGGCTCACCCACCCCAAAGGGAAAAAGTATGTGGACCCATGAGAATGAATTAACAAGAGCAGAATGCAGCAACTAAAGGCAGTCGGTACCATTTCTATCACTTTTATACAGAAGCCAATTAATGAGTCATTTTTATTTCTTACATGCCCAATTATAGGGTGCTTAATTTGTTTGAACCATAGGAATGACCTTGAGAAAATTGAAATGGGCTATGAGTAAATTACAGATTTTATCCCAAAAGCCACTCTGCAAGATTTTCTCTCTCAACCAAATTTGACAGAACTGTATTTTTACTTATAACTGGCTATCCATTGTAAATCGCATTAACATACTATGAAAAACTTACTTTCTCTGTTTTTCACCAACCAGCTGTGTTAAGATCCCTTTCAGTTAAGAATTAACTATTCAATGGACCATTTCCCATTGATACTATCATCAGCAGTACTAGTAGTAGCCTAGTTTTTAAATGATTTGTTAGTGTGTAAAAACTACATGAAGTTAAAAACCAAAACTTCTAGAAATTTTTAACATATTTTCTCTAATAACATTTTGGTCTTCATTTATATAAAGAGAGTTACTGATATTTTTGACATTGAGAATATATATATCATAATTGAAATATTTCCTAAGAATCTATTCAGATACACATTTTGCTATTGATATACTTAATCCAGTTTATTAAGCTTTGCAAAAATATACTGTTGAATTTTGAGCATAAATTTGTCTTCTTTTTTAAATGGAACAAATCTCTAGATTAAAGATTCATTTCATTTCATTCACCAAATATTTGCATTCCCTTGCCTTATATAGATCCCAGGCAGTAATCTCAACATAGATCACCTTTCACTGATGGAATTGTTGGGAACTTTCTCACGTGGGGCAGTCGCCCCCTCCTTTTCTGGTTATCTCTGCCACTCTATATTTTAAAGAGTCCTGCTTTCTAGCCTGCTTTTGATACAGATGATGTTCCTGTGCTTGTCATAGAAATGAGTCCAGAAGTCACTAATACTGATTTTAATCTGATACATTAGTTATTGATATGTTGCAGTATCCATTTGCAATGGTAGTTACACCAATTTGAACCTAGCCTGCAGGACTTGGAGTCCAAGTCCCAATATTTGAAATATGTAGCATCTTTAAGACAGTTCTACCTTGTGACCTCCTGCTCCATTCCCCCAACCAGGTAATCCTGGGTGGCTGGGTTGTCTAGATACTAGGCAGTGGCCACAAATTGTTATCTCCCCATGTCCAAAAGATTGTAAGCATGAGACATATAGACATTTGGAATTTGTGAGGATAAATTTTTGAGAATTCAAATTTAAGGGCTTAAAGAAATTCTCATGAGGGAGGGCTATGCACTTTTTTTTTCTTTTTTCTGAGACAGAGTCTCCTGCGCTGTCCCTCATGCTGGAGTGCAATGGCGCCATCTCAGCTCACTGCAACCTCTGCTTCCTGGATTCAAGTGATTCTCCTGCCTCAGCCTCCCAAGTAGCTGGGATCACAGGCACCCACCACCACGCCTGGCTAATTTTTGTATTTTTAGTAGAGATGGGGTTTCACCATGTTGGCCAGGCTGACCTTGAACTCCTTACTTCAAGTGATCCGCCCACCTCAGCCTCCCGAAGTGCTGAGATTGCAGGTGTGAGCCACTGCGCCTGGCCACTATGCACTTGTGTCTTTGGCTTTCTAGCTCATCATTGAGGAAATCAGTAGTTATCTGCTTAGCATTCAATGATTACTCTTGCTAAAAGTGGTCATTTATTTTGACATAAAACATGCATAATTTTCCCATCTTAAAAAAGAACTGACTTTAATCTCACATTTTCTTCCAGCTAACACACCATTCTCTAATATCTATCCCATTTTTCTATTTTGCTTTGCAAAATAACTTCTTAGAAGAGCTTTCTTTCTTCCCCCTGCTGCCTCCCTTTCTTGCCTCCCATTCCTTCCCCTTTCCAGTTTAGCTGTTCATCTTTACTACCCACTGAAAGTGCTCTTGTCAAGGTCCCCAGCTGCCTTCATATTGCCAATTCCAAATGAGGCATTTTCTGGCCTCATTTCAGGTGCATTCTCACCACAGCAGATGTTACCTCTTTCTTGGTACACTGTCTTCTCTCAGCTGTCATGGCACTCGGTCTCCTCGCATCTTCCTCCATTGGCCATTCTTTCTCAGTTTCCCATGCTGCTTTCCCCTCTTAGATTCCTTCACAGCTTCCTCTAGACCCCTTTCTTTCCTTCCCTTTCCCTCTCTTCCTAAAAGGTTTTATTTAGTCTCACAGTTTTCAAAACCGTGAATAAGCTAAATACTCCCAAGTTTTATTTCACCAAGATAGAATTTTCTGAACTTCAGATTCCTGTCTGTATCCAACAGCCTACTTTATATCTCTATTTGGAAATCTCAGATATTGCAAGGGTTTAGATATATTCTAGATTTTGGGTTGGCTCATGTTCTAAAATGGAATTTATTTATTATTATGTTGAAATCATATAATAGATAAAACTCCAGGACTGGAATATTCTTTTTACTGTCTTTGCTCTTTACCAAGGTGAATTTTTCAATTCCTAGTTCATCTCCAAAAGGCATATCTCCAGCCGAAACATTTCCTAATCTTCAGACTCATTTATCAAGCTGCCTAAATTTTTTGTAGAAACAGAGTCTCGCATGTTGCCCAGGCTGGTTTCTAACTCCTGAGCTCAAGCTGTCCTCCCACCTCAGCCTCCCAAAGTGCTGGGATTACAGGGATGGGCCACCACACTCACCCCAGCTGCCTAATTGATATCACCACTTCCAACTCACAGATATCTCAAACTTTGTATGTCTGTTAGATTCTTTGAATAGCTGGATCTTGCTCATTCTTTATGTCTCATACATCCCAGAGAAGGCTTCTCTGTCCACACTGTCTAATGTAGGTCTCTCTTGTCCTTCTGTATCTCAGATTTTTTTCAAAGCACACATCATAATTTGTAATTATTTGTGGTTTATTTGCCAATATACTTTTGCCTCTCCCACTAGACTGTAAGCTTCATGGGGACAAGGACTCTGTTTTATTCAGCATTGTATCCTCAGATTTTGCACAATACCTGGCACATAGTTAAGTGTTCAGTAAATACTTATTCAGTTCATCATCCCCCAAAAGAATGTTCCAGGATGTCCTTTATTTACTGTATTCAAATGAATCCAAGTGTTACAGTGCATTGAATTCTAGATATTTATCTACCAGATACTGGGAACACTCTCTGTACTTGTTTTGTTTTTATCTTTTGAAGATTATTAAAATCATACTGAAGTCTTTTGCTATTGTAAATTTTATGGTTAAAGAAAATAATTTTCTTCTTTGGTAATGCAATCAGTGCTAATTAAATTTCTTTATTGCCAGGATGGAAGGTTAACATTTCATCCAGGAAGTCAGGTAGCGAAACTTCCTTTTATCAACTTTATGAAGGCACGTGGGACTTCCTTTCTGAATGCCTACACAAACTCTCCAATCTGTTGCCCATCACGCGCAGGTATGAACGTCCTTAATGTGAATGGCAGAAAGTGGCTACACATTGAAAATATATTCACAATTTAAAAGATTATACCTAAAAGTAGAATGATTAGTTATATTTGGCCTCAATAAAACTTCTTGAATATAAAAGATGTGCATTTTAAGGTATATATTGGCTGTGGGGGTTGTTCAAATTGTAATGTATTTTTCAAGAGTAGGAATTTTTATCATTTAGAATGGTGTCTAGTTCATGTGTTACTGTTTCATTTCCTTTTGACTGGGGATTAACAATCTTTTTTCCATCCATGAAAATGAGGGAGTACTCATAATTCCTAGAAGAGTTCTGTTTCCAGGGAAATTTTTCAGGAACAATATAAGTAATTGGGAGGAATTCTATGAACATTAGCGTATACCATAAAGTATTACAACTTATATTCAGATTTACCTGAATTTTTCCTTATTATTTCAGATTACATACTTTACCTCTTTCTTTCAGTCTCGATTCACTTTTATCCCAAGTCAGATACTTCCCTTTTATTATAATAATTTAACAAATAGGCATAGTTTTATTGGCAGAATGTCAGTGACATTAAGCCATGAATAATTAACAAATAGGAAAAAACTGCCATTTTTATAAATTCTATCTATTGTATGACAGTAGTTTTCCTTTTCCCCTGTTTGCTGGTTTATGATTGTTGCCTTGGAGTCCATAAATGGCACTCAGTGATTTGGTTTGTCTGTAAATGAGATGATTTTCTCTGTGATTTGAGTTACAATTTTTTTCACTTATATTTTCAACACTATCAACTATATTATTACCAGTGATTAAAAAGGAAATGAAACTATATTGTAAATGGTATTTCAATAACGAAGGCCAAGGCATATTAAAAAACAGTTTTGTTAACTGTAAAGTGGAATGAGCAGTGGGCTTGGGTAAGACAATGACCTGGATGCTAATCCTCAATGTACCATGTCAAGTGAGTCACGCAGTCTTCTTATCTGCAACTTGCTGTGTATACTGTGAACCTCACAGGGTTGTTCTGAGCATCACACTAAATAATGAATGAGAAAGTGGCCAGTGAACTCTAGAGGTCTCAAAAATGTTAGATGTTGTTTTTCCTGGAAGAAGTATATTTTGAAGAGTAACAACAAGGTTAAATAACTTATCAAAGGCTACTCAGTAACTGATGTTATTGGGATTCAAACCCAGGTAATCCCCCATTCCACCTCTCAGAACACATCTTGCTTGATGAAAACAGAAAGCTGACTCTAACTTATTCTATTTATGTATACAGAATGGGAAAAGGAAAAGAACTATTTATTGAATAAACAATCATATTTGTGGAAAATGAGAGATGAGGCATAGCACACTTACAGTTTTTGTGGAAAGCCAGCAAAAGGACAGGGAATAAGGGAAGATCCGAGGATACTGAGGAAATGAGATCTATACTTCAATTGACTGATTTAGAAACTTAACCAATAAATACTTAGGGATTATTTTTATGATTGAAAGAGGCCTCTAGTCACACAGACTTTATATTTAATTCCAGCTATATTTACCTTAAGTAACTTAACCTCTAAGCATTAGTCAACTCATCTGTGAAATGGAAATGGTAACTCCCCACAGAGTATTGCCTGATAAAATGAGATAACAGTGAGGAATGTTTGGTAAACCACCTAATCTGGGTACGTCTTATTGCAGAGCATGAGCTGTACACTGGTGGACTGCTCTCTCAGAGTAATTGTCTTAATAGTTAAATTGTTAAGCTTCACCTTAATCCCAATTCCTTTTCTTTTTTTCTCAGCAATGTGGAGTGGTCTCTTCACTCACTTAACAGAATCTTGGAATAATTTTAAGGGTCTAGATCCAAATTATACAACATGGATGGATGTCATGGAGAGGCGTGGCTACCGAACACAGAAATTTGGGAAACTAGACTATACTTCAGGACATCACTCTATCAGGTAAAAATAAAACAAAAATAGCCTTCACGAACTGCCCTCTGCCATAGCATTTGCATGTACTCTTTTTGACTTTAATTTTTTAATTTTTCCGCTAAGGTGATAGGAAATCTCTTAATCTCTTGATTGTATTAATTAAGCTGAAATTTTAGCTTTCTTTAATCTTCCTGAAACATTAAAATTGCTAATATACTAGTGATTTGGTTTTTCTTAACATTAAAAGTCTATAGTGTTTGTAAAGTTGTTTAGCCCACGCTTTATTTTCATTGAATTTCCTTTATGTGCTACTGTATTATTAATTTAAAAATTTGTTTTTAAAACTATAGCCTTCTTGCTACTTTCCTTGGTCAGTTCCCTCCAGATTGAGTCTATTGTAACCTTTTTTTTTCTTTCATTTTACTAAAGTCCTCAAAAACCAGGCAGCCAAGCACATAGTGGTTAAGAGCAGAGGTCAGGAATCCGATTGCCTACTTTTGAATTATAGTTTCTGTTTATTACTAGCATTGTAGTAGTCTGATCTTGGACACATTGTCTAGATGTAGACACTGTAATTTCTTTGCTGTGAGGATTAAATGTATCACTAAGTTCAGAAAAGAGCTAATTTAGGAGGCCTGAGACTGCTATGCTTAGGAAGGCCTGCTTGCAAGCTTGGTCCTTGTCTGGCATCTGGGAACTTAGATTTCGGGAATATTCCCACTATTCCTTAACTGATAAGAGTGGCCTATTATGTGCCCAGAGCATTTGTGTAATGTGGTTTATGCCAGTTACTAGCTTTCCTTCCAGGAGTCTGGAATTTTGGTATGTGCTAAGTAGAGGGTGCTTATGTAGTCAGTACCCCTGCCAAAAAAAACTTGGGTTCTGATTCTCTAATGAGCAGAAACAACACTTTACATGTGTTGTCACAATTTGACGGTGGAAGAATTATGTCCTCTCTGACTCCATCTGGAAGCTTGTGCCTAGTTTCTTCCGAACTTTGTCTTAAGCACCATTTTCCTTTGCTGATTTCACTGTGTATCCTTTTATGTAATAAATTACTGCCATGAGTGCAGCTATATTCTGAGTCCTGCAATTCTTCCTACTGAACTCGGGTGTGATCTTGGGATTCCGCAGCACTTGTGACCCCCAACATAAATACATATTAGGGATTAGAGTGCCTCTTTCTTACCCAGGCAAATGCTAATTGAAGGTTATTGGTAATGGTTGTTGTGATGGTGATGATACTAATGATGATGATAAATAATAAGAAAAAATTAAGTTAACAAAAATAGTGATGAATGTAGTGGGTTGAATAATGTTCCCTCAAATTTCATGACCACCTAGAAAGAACATCAGAATGTGGCCTTATTGGAAAATAGACCCTATTTGCAGATGTAATTAGTAAGGCTCTCAAGATGAAATGACTGCTGTCGTTATTAGAAGAGGAACAAGGACATAGGCACACATAAAAGAAAGCAGTGGGAAGACAGATGCAGAGACAGTAGTGATGCAGGTACAAGCCAAAGAAGGGCAGATTGCCAGGAGTCACCGTAAGTTAGGAAGAGGCAAGGAAAAGTTCTGCCAGAGCCTTCAGAGGCTCCTTGATTTTAGACTTAAAGCTTCCAGAACTGTGGGAGAACAGATTCCTGTTGTTTTAAGCCACACAGTTTGTAATAATTTATTCTGACAGTTCTAGGAAATGAATACAGTGAGCTTTGGGTAAACAGATACTAAAATAATCTAGAATAATCTGAATATTAATATTGTTCTCCTGGTTACTGTTAAATTTCTTTCCTTTTCTGTCCTCCACAATCTGAAAGAAAGCAGTATGGGACATGCAGAAGCCATCCCGACATTCCTGTTCTTTACTCTGTCTTCTAATGCATTGCCAAATGTAGTCAGATTTACTTCTGAATTATTTCTCCAATTTATTCACAGCTCACCATCTCCACCAAACTACTGTCATCTCTTGCCTAAACTATTAAAATGGACTTCTACCTGGACTCTTCTCACTCTATTTCTATAGGCAGCCAGAATGATCTTTCTTAAATGTATGTCTGATTACATGACACAATTGCTTAAAATCCTTCAGTGGTTTCTCTCTGCAGGTTAGTTAAAAATCCCAAATCCACAACATGATTTATGAGACCCTACATGATCTAGCCCCTGCCTACCTCCAGTCTCATTTCACACCACTCTCTCCATCCCTCAGTATGTACCTGGTCTTTTAAAACTTTCCTTAACATGTGTTTTGCTACTTCTTGACTATTGTATGAGACAGTTTCTCTGTGCAAAATCCTGTTCCCTTACTCTGCCCTGCTAATAGCAGAAAGAAAGGGCGGGAGAGGAGGTACCTGTAGGAGGATGAGCACAGGCTTTGTGTCTGTTGGAGCAGTCAGATGCCCAGCTTCCCTGCTTACCAGCCTTGTAACCTTGGGCAAGTTATTTGACATTGAGTGTCAGTGTTCTGTAAGAATTCTTGGGCAAGTTACTTGGCATTAAGTGTCAGTGTTCTGTAAGTTATCTGTAAGAATTAATGATACCTACCTCATTGGATGACTGTGTTTTATATGAGTTAAAAGATACCATATAAGGATTAAGTGGAATAATATAAAATATTTAGCAGTGTCTGGCACAGAGTAAGCATTTACTCAATGGAAAATTATTATGAAAATGGCTTAACCAGAATTGTAGTCTAACATTTATAGAACCATCATTTTTTTTTTTTTTTTTGAAATGGATTCTTGCTCCGTTGCCCAGGCGGGAGTATAATGGCACAATCTCGGCTCACTGCCACCTCTGCCTCTCGAGTTCAAGCAATTCTCCTGCCTCAGCCTCCCAAGTAGCTGGGATTACAGGACGCCACACCCGGCTAATTTTTGTATTTTTAGTAGAGACGGCATTTCACCATGTTGGTCAGGCTGGTCCCAAACCCCTGACCTTGTGATCTGCCTGCCTTGGCCTCCCAAAGTGCTAGGATTACAAGTGTGAGCCACCACGCCCCGCCATAATCATCATTTTCCTAAAGTGCTTTGCATTGCTAGTTACCTTATGGACTTTCATAAATTTCTCTTTAAAATCTTTCTCCTTTTTAGAATGTAATCCCAATCTAAAGTAAGATAATAACTTATCTTGTTTATTGTTTATAATAAAAATTAGGATTGAATGCCATATATTCCCTGTAACTTTTATTCTTATATGTGACACGATTAAAATATGACCTGACTTTAATCTCTTTTTCTCTGCTTTATTCCCATTTGCCAGCAAAGTACCAGTACATTGTAGGTTCACAATTAAATTTTTGATGAATGAATGAATGAAAAACTTATTTTGAAGTACCTACAGTTTATTATTTGATAAACATTCTGTGTAACACAGGATCATATCACTTGTTCATTATCAGTATTTTGTATATATCTGCAACTAACAGATGATATCCTAAGTTTTTTTAACTTTTTAAATATTAATATTTAGAATTTCTTTATTTGTCATATGGAATTCTAAAATCAGTAGAGGAAAAAACCACTTAGATGTTGATATTTTGGGGATGTCAAAGATGGTTTTCAGTGCAGTACTTGCTTAAAGCATATTTTCATGTCCTCACGCTCTCATCAGAGCTTAGGAAATTGAAATAAGCCACCAAGAATATTTTTATGAGTGCTGTGTATACCCACACAGACATTTGGCTGACAAATAGGTTAAGGTTGCTGCTAATAGCATGTCTGAAGGTTATATGAATTATAGCACACTATTTTTCAGTGCAAACTTAAAAACGGGTCTCAGAACAAAACATGGTCTCTCAATATCAAATTTAATAAATAGGCACATTCAGTGTTGTTGATAGATTGACTTTCAAAATCAAAATGTAAGTTATTATAATTCTTTATTACTGAAACTGGCCATTTATGAACCTACTTATATTTTCAGCCAGAATTACATGTTTCATTATTATTATACTTCTATCTGTCTTTTTTAGGCACCAGTGATGCTACCAATTTAGGAACACTAATCGAATTAAGTGTCCCTTATTATATATAACATGCCACACCATACTAGGATCTCTATGGGCTGCACAGTTATTTTCATCTGTACAGTTGTTAAAGAGATATTGGTAATATTACTCATAAAAATGCCATTTACTGATGATAAGACCTTGGGCAAGTAATTTTTCTGCTTAGAATCCTAGTTTAGTCAAATGAGCTTTCACTAGATGATTTTAAAAGTTCTTCTACTCTGAAATTCTATAACTTCAATGGAGTACAGTTAAGTGGTTGATAAATTTCTGATACTCATGTGTCCCTTACATTATATGTATTGTGTTATAATATAACGGATTTAAGTTCAAATTTGCTATGTCTTCTTACCAATTGAAAGAAAACATTTGTATTTAATTCATAGGGTAGTTTGATTATTTTTGCTTTCCTATATATTACCAATATCTGAAATAGTGATTTTCAGCTGAGGGCAGTCACTCTCCCTGCCATACCCCTCCACCTCCACCCCTTGGCTACCAAGAAGACATTTAACAATGTCTGGAGACATTTTTGGTTGTTAACACCGGGGTTATTTTGCTGGCATCTGGTGGATAGAGGCCAGGGTTGCTGCTAGACAGTCTATAATGCACAAAACAGCCCCTTTTCTCACAAAGAATCATCAAGTCCAAATGTCTTAAGTATAGAGATTGAGAAAACATGTATAAACCTAGATATTTTATGCTCATCAGCCTGGGTCTTAGGAATGTCATACTTAAAATAATTGCCTACATTTTAAATATTGTTTATTCTTCCATATTCTGAGGGATCAGATCCACTTGACACTAGTACATCAATTTTTTTAGAATTAAAAAAAACAAAGAAAATTTATAGAATTGTGTATAGAAAGTGTATAGACTTAGGAGGTCATTTTATATAGAAAATTTTTAAATAGAAAACATTAAAATAGAAAGTGTATAGACTTAGGAGGTAATTTTATATAGAAAATTTTACACCATACTCTAAATTTCTAACATCAGTATAATACAAAATTTAATATTAAGTAGAATTTCTTAAAGTACTAAGACTAGAAGATGATCCTTATTTAAGTTACAAAAGTAAAATCAGGTATTTGTAATATCCACTAAGTTAATATTTTTGAGCTAGCTACTATGTGCCAGGCTTTATTTTTAGATGATGCAAATACAATAGTAATGATAACACAAAATTCTCCAGTGTCATGGAACTTACATTCTAATGCTATAAGAAGAGAAATGAAACAAGCTACTGTGTTGTTTTTCCTAGCTTCTGTCTTGTTGAAAATCTAAAATCAAATCCTCTATCATTTCATCCTACCATTGCAATTATGCATGTTGTCTGCTTATGTACATTAATATTTTTCTAAGCCAAGTCAAAATAAGCAATATTTTTAATTGTTGTGGGTACATAATAAGTATGTATACCTAGGGAGTACAGGAGATATTTTGATACAGGCATATAATGTGTGATGAAAACATTAGGGTAAGTGGAGTATCCATCTCCTCAAAGCACGTGTCCTTTGTGTTACAATCTAATTATACTCTTTTAGTCATTTTAAAATGTACAATTAAATGATTATTGACCATAGTCACCCTGTTTTATTTTCAAATATTAGATCTTATTCATTCTATATTCTTGTACCCATTAATCATTCACACTGTCCCTACCCCAACTATTCTGCCCAACCTTTGGTACTCTCCATGAGTTCAACTGTTTAATTTTTAGCTCCCACAAGTAAGTGAGAACATGTGAAGTTTGCCTTTCTGTGCCTGGCTTATTTCACTTAAACATAATGACCTCCAGTTCTATCCGTGTTGTTGCAAATGACTGAATCTTATTCTTTTTTTATAGCTGAATAGTACTCCATTGTGTATAAGCACCACATTTTCTTTACCCGTTTGTCTGTTAATGGAATTTTGGTTCCTTCCAAATCTTGGCTATTGTGACTAGTGCTATAATCAACATGGAAGTGCAAATATCTCTTTGATATACATATTTTCTTTCTTTTGGGTGTATATCTAATAGTGAGATTGCTGGATCATATGGCAACTCTATTTTTAGTATTTTGAGGAACCTCCAAATTGTTCACCATGGTGATTGTACTAATTTATATTCCCACCAACAGTGTACGAGGGTTCCTTTTGCTCCATATCCTCACCAACATTTGTTATTGCCTGACTTTTGGATAAAAGCCATTTTAGCTGAGATAGTATCTCATTATAGTTTTGATTTGCATTTCTCTAATGATCAGTGTTGATCATTAGAGATCATTAAACAGGTAAATATGAACATCTTTTCATATACCTGTTTGCCATTTATATGTCTTCTTTTAAGAAATGTCTGTTCAGATCATTTGTCTGTTGTTTAATCAGATTATTAGATTTTTGTCCTGTAAAGTTGTTTGAGCTCCTTAAATTCTGATTATAAATATCTTGTCAAATGGATAGTTTTCAAATGTTTTCTCCCATCTGTGGGTTGTGTCTTCAGTTTTTTTTATTGTTTCCCTTGTTGTGTAAAGCTTTTTAACTTGATGTGATCCCATTTGTCCATTTTTATTTTAGTTGCCTGTGTTTGTGGGGTATTACTCAAGAAATATTTGTCCAGACCAGTGTCCTAGAAAGTTTCCCCAATGTTTTCTTTTAATAGTTTCATAGTTTGAGGTCTCAGATTTAAGTCTTTAATCCATTTTGATTTGATTTTTAATGTGGTAAGAGATAGGGATCTAGTTTCATTCTTGGGCACATGGATATCATTTTCCCAGCACCATTTATTAAGGAGACAGTCCTTCCCCCAATATATGTTCTTGACACCTCTCTGTTGAAAATGAGTTCACCATAGGTATATGGAGTTCTTTCTGGGTTCTCTCTTTCTTTGGTCTAATGTGTCTATTTTTATGCCAGTACCATGCTATTTCGGTTACTAAAGCTCTGTAGTATAATTTGAAGACAGGTAATGTGATTCCTCCAATTTTGTTCTTTTTGCTCAAGACAGCTTGGGCTACTTTGGGTTATGTTTTTGTTTTGTTTTGTTTTCATGGTTCCATATAAATTTTAGGATTTTTTTTTCTATTTTTATGAACAATGTTATTGGTATTTTGATATGTATTGCAGTGAATCTGTAGATTGCTTTCAGTAGTATGGACATTTTAACATTATTGATTCTTCCAATCCATGAATATAGAAATATGGAATAGCTTTTCAGTTTTTTGTGTTCTCTCAATTGCTTTCATCAATCTTTAAATAGTGTTTATTGTAGAGATCCTTTACTTCTTTCGTTAATTCCTAAGTACTTTTTTGTAGCTGTTACTTTCTTCATTTCTGAAGGGTTCTTTCACGGGATGGGATTACTTGCTTCATTTCTTTTTCAAATTGTTTGCTATTGGCATATAGAAATACTACTGATCTTTGTATGTTAATTTCATGTCCTGCAACTTTACTGAACTTATCATCTCTAATAGTTTTTTGGTGGCGTCTTTAGGTTTTTCCAAATGAAAGAGCAAATAATCTGCAAACAAGAATAATTTGACTTTTTCCTTTTCAATTTGGATGCCCTTTATTTCTTTCTCTTGTCTGATTAGCTAGGACTCCCAGTACTAAGTTGAATAACAGTGGTGACAGTGGGCATTACAGTTGGCTCTTTTATTGACTACAGTCCATTATAGTTAGCAATAAAGAATCTGGCTTTTAGCACCTCTTTTTCTGGTATGTGGCTAGGGTGCAAAGTTTCAAAAGTAAGGCACTTACTGTATAAGGAATATATGAGAATTTTCATACTTCTCAGACTTCTTTTACAAGTCTAAAGAGGAATGTTAAAATATCTAAAAGTACACGGGTAAACTAGCATTCATAATATTAAAAATGAATTAACAACCACAAGTATACCTACCATACCCCACATTTAACTCAAGGAAGAATGGAATGTATTTTAAAAAGAAAACATTTTAAGTGAAAAAAATATTTCTCAAGCATATGAAATAATTAAAAATTGATGTCTGTCAACAAAAGAAAAAAACTAATAGCATGTATAAAAACTCAAAAAAGGAATATCTAATTCAGTGTGACAGCAAATAATATAATAACCCAGAATAGGGGCTTACTTCCATAATTATAATTCTGTGTCACTGAATTTAAGACTTATCAAAAAAAAAAAAAAACCCAAAAACCTGGGCAATGCTAACCCAAATGGGTGTGTGTGTGTGTGTGTGTGTTTCTCAAAGAGAAAGCCTCATCTGTTAGGAAAATTTAGGTTTCTTTTTTTTCTTTTTCTTTTTTTTTGAGACGGAGTTTCACTCTTGCTGCCCAGGCTGGAGCGAATGACACAATCTCAGCTTACTGCAACCTCCACATTTCAGGTTCAAGCAATTCTCCTGCCTCAGCCTCCCAAGTAGGTCAGATTACAGGCACCTGCCACCACGCCTGGCTAATTTTTTTTGTATTTTTAGTAGAGGTGGTGTTTTGCCGTGTTGGCCAGGCTGTTCTCGAACTCCTGACCTCAGGTGATCCACCCACCTTAGCCTTCCAAAGTGCTGGGATTACAGGCGTGAACCACCATACTCAGCCAAATATTCAGCTTTCTAAAATGATTGGTCCCACATGACTTTAGTGGAGTTAATTTTGTATCTGTGGCAAAAGATACTTCCTATTTCAGACATAACAGCTTTTATAAAACATTTTAGGATTCAAGTATGTATTTTCATGAACTATTTATTTGTTACTATTTTTGTTAAAAGTTTATGAATATCTTAAGTATAAAATATTTAATAAATGTTTAAAAATTGTTTAGCTGAGAATTAAACAGATGTTTTTGTTTATTTGTTTTTTTTTTTAATTTTTATTGTATTTTATGTTTTGGGGTACATGTGAAGAACATGCAAGATTGTTGCATAGGTACATACGTGGCAGTGTGATTTGCTGCTTTCCTCCCCTTCACCTATATCTGGCTTTTCTTCCCATGCAATCTCTCCCCACCTCCCCACCTCCCACTGTCCCTCCCCTGTTTCCCCCCCAACA